>BQNB010059848.1:0-37156 GCA_026074375.1 Tanacetum coccineum | reverse complement strand
AAATCAAGATTTTCAAGACGAAATTTGTCAAGGGAGATTGTTAGTAAGCTTTTAAGATAATGCAAAGTATGATCATGTTGGTCAAGACACAAGATCGCAAGATGGCAAAGACGATCAAGACATACAAGGAAAAGATTTAAAGATCTTGGAACAAAAGACAAAGTCGAAAGCCAATGACAAAGGCTTAATATCAAAGATCACACAGCATGAAGGAACAAGCCTACAACAAAGTAAAGTCTAAGAACAAGACTCAAGTACTCAACGACAAGTCAATCTCAAAGACCTCGCATCGAAGAAGATTGTTAAACTTAAGTCTAACATGAAAGTTTAGAATCTCTTAGACCAAGCTTAGGAGGAGATTGTTAGCCTCAAAATATTGAGTCAAACTAGGAGTCTTGGTCTTTATTATATTTACGTTGTAATTGGCTAGAAAGGGTAACGGGCTTATTCTATGTAATCTAATATTGTACGTGTTGCGGGCTTAAAAACCCAAGTAAACCCAAGCCTGGCCCAAGTCAAAATCCATGACCCATTAAGCCTTACTAAGGCCGGCCCAACATGGGTATAAATACCCCTCTCCAAGTGTGGAAAGGGTGTTGGTTCTCATTTGTATTTTCACACATTTGTAAGAAATTAACCATCTCTCTTTCTTTCTCTACTTTCTCTCTCTAGTTCTTCCCTCTCTTTTCTTCTTTTTCTCTTATCTATTTTCTTGTGTTAACATGGTGAAGTGAAGTTATTTTTGGTCCCAACACCATTCCTTTGCAGTTGTAACACTTTATCTGATTTTTGTTATTCCCATTACTAGTACCTTCACCCCGTGCTGCTACAACATTATCATTCCCATCCTGATTAGCAATTCCCAGAACAACAATAACCTCCTTCTGATTTCCAACATTCTGAACACCCGGATTCTGAACTTCATTCTAAACAACATGATTCCTGACATTCTGTACAGCATTATACCCATTCTGATTCCTAACATTCTGCCTAACATATTGTTTAAACTAATTCCCACCATTACCTTCAACCATCTGCATCTGTCTATCTTGCCTCATATTCAAAAACCCGATTATGCAATTTGACGTATAGTTGCTGTGGGTTGGATGACAAATCGTATAGCGAATTAAATTCTTTGGTTGTTGTTGGTTGGTGTAGAATAGTTAAGTTTGAATGTTGTAGCCATTAGAACAAGTGCCATGTCCATTGCATTTGTGGGATTAGAAATGTCTTCAGGATTTATCATTGGTTGTTGCATTTAGTTCTGGTTGAATGATGGTTGTGGGATGTAGTTGTTGTTGGGTAGTGGTTGTTACATGTAGGTAATCTGTGATGAACTTGGTGAAACACTGGATAATTATAAGGAGTATTGGAATTTGCCATTAGTGCCAGAGGATCATGTGTTCTTGCAAGTCGTTCTGCCCTCAGCTCATTTACCTCAACCTGATTGAATTTCAAGAAATAATACAAATGAGTGTAATCTGGTTCATGCAAGTCCTTTTTTTGATGAACAATGGTAACATGTTATCTCTATTCCGATTGTAGGTTGTTTAGAAACTTGAGGTTGCTGGTAATATTTTATGGAAATTGTTTGTTTCTTTTGAAGTCATTCATTAACTTTGAGAAATTAGGATAGTACGACTCAGTCGATTCCCTATCAGTAGAAGTAAACCTTTCCCATTTATTAAACACTTGCTTTTTCTCTAGAACCCAATCTCAGAACCTTTCATCATATGCTGATCACGTAACCAGATTTTTAGAGCAGTTTCACGACTATCAACAACAGCATAGATGTCTTCAAGAAGGCCCATGAGTATAGTTTGAATGGATTGATCATCAGCTTCCACTTGCTTTACTTCTTTATCAGTAAGTTCTTCATCAGTCTGCTCATGAAAAGTTTCAGCAAAAGGAACTTTACAATCTGGATCACCTGGTTTAGGAATCATTCATCTGACATAAGGACCATGCATAATCGAATTGTAGATTAGCTTTTCATTTAGTTTGCTCTTTTCATAAGAAAGAAGACGAGAAGACCATGGACCATAGTTGTCTTTGTTGAGCATAGGCGGATGGTTTTCAGAACTAGCAACATAAATGTCTTGTTGAGTCGACATTGCAAAAAGTGATGTGAAATGATATACTAGGATCATTTTAGTGATTAGTGATTATTAGTTGTTCTTGATGTAAATTAAAAGTCCTTGAAAGTACAAAAGAAATCTAAATAGGTCAAGTGTCAAAAATCAGTAGAGTGTCAAAATCGTCGGAGTGTCAAAATCGGTGGAGTGTCTAAATCGATAGAGTGTCAAAATTGGTGGTGACAAAATCGATGGCAAAATCGATGGAGTGTCTAAATCGGTGGAGTGTCAAAATTGATGGAGTGTCTAAATCGGTAGAGTGTCTAAATTGGCGGAGTGTCAAAATCAGCGGAGTGTCAAAATCGATGGAGTGTCAAAATCGGTGGAGTGTCTAAATCGGTTGCGTGTCTAAATCGGCTCCTTCAAACTTTTCCAGAAAACCAACATTTAAAACACCTAAAAACACACTTTTTAACTTTTTTTGTTGATTTCTTTTGCAAAAATAAGTATTTCAAGGCAAGATCTAACATAAAGTAACAAACTATAAGGTTTTTAAGACATAAAAATTGTGTACTTTTGTTTTGAGTATAAACTAATAAAATGCACACTTTTTCAAGATTTTTATCAAACAAAACGCACACAAATCACTAAACACTCCTAGGATCTTGATACCACATGATAGACTATATCAAATACATCATCGCACATGAAAATAAAAGAAATTCTAAAGAGAGAGAAAAAGGTTTTAGAGAGAGAAAGAGGAAGAAAGAAAAATGGAAGATTACATAAAAAAGAATGAGTAACCAACACCCTCCTGACATGCTAGGAGGGTATAGTGTAAGAGACATGGATCCTTGTTTGGATCGTTTGAACCACATTAGGCCGAACTAATGGGCTTTAGCCCGACACCTAGGCCCACTTAGCTTAGAATAATTCTCGTAAACTACGTTTTTCTATACAAGGCTCGGGAATATATAATGACCATCACTTTACTAAAAATCAGGCTAACAATTATTCTAGTGCCTCTTATCATTTAGCAAATCCTAATTCTCACTATGCGGTCTCGGGATGCATCATAAAAACAAGTTTTAGAATTTAATACACTATCGGTACACTCGTATAATTTCAAACCGATTCCAATGCTCTAGAAAAGGCGATGAAACCACATATACACATCCATAATGATGGAATAGATACACATGATTGCTCACTCTTTAACTCGAGAAAGCTAAAGGTAAAATTATCTTAGGTATCAAAAATGGATACCCGAATTCCTATAGATCTAAAGGCGAGCCTCACATTTTGGGGTGGAATTTGAGGGTTTTTGTGCTAGACATATAAATTCATATCTATGAGACGCTAATAACACTCGGTTTTCGTCGGTATGTGTCATAAAAAAATTTAATTTTGGTTAAAATTACCGTCTATGCTATGTTTCGATATATTACTCATCATTTTAAGGACAAAGCAAATGGCAATTGAAGGAATAGTTTCTAAGGCTTATTTCCCCTACACTTAAGTTGAACATTGTCCCCAATGTTCTTAAAAGTACCCATGAAACGAATAAAGGGAAAAGAAAACAAGTAAAATAAACTAGTACTCCCCTGGTTTGCTCGATAATAGAGAAGAAACATGCAATAACTGGGTAAATCGTCCTCCAAGAATCATCTTCCTGAATTTTCCTAAGAACTTTCGGGTTTCTTCTCATCAAATATAACCTGTAAATCAAAGACAAAGACAACTATACTAGGCGTAAAATCGGCGGGATAATGATATATACAACAAAACTTTTAGGGTTGACTCTATGAAAGCAGTAAAGATAGGATGAATGTGATGATATAATCAGGGTTTCTTATTGTACAACTCAGTTTTCGAAAATAAAAAAAAATTCAAATTTTCACAAAACTGGAGGCGCGACGCCGTAGAAAATTGATATTAGTGTTGATATTCTTGTTGATATAGATATTTTTTGTCAGGAAATTCTTGACGCCATCTCCAGCCACTGTGAAAATTTCACATTCGTTTTTCTAAAAAAACTTCCTGTACGCGATTCTATTAGTTATTCCTTGTGTAAAACACTAAACCTGAGATTAATCATTATAATTATATGACTCGAAACTGGCGTGAATTAACCTAAACACTTTATTTTATATGTTTGAAATGGTTCTTATAAACTGGATATTTTCCCATACACTTATTTGATGCAAAATACCTTTGATTGTAATTAAGACGAAGTTAAAAACAAAGCAAAGCATGATTACAAATGATTCAAACATATACAAACAAATGAAATAGAATTAAGACTGAAGACAATCCTAAATGCGGGAAATTAAATATTGAGTTCCCTTTAGTGAGTCTTGGTAGCTAGACTCGGTGTCACGGCGTCATGACGTGACTCCTCCTTCTTCCTTTCTACTCTTTATCTTGAACTTATTTTTTTAGCTTCATAATTGTTGGTCCTCTCTTTCGTCATGAGATATGCGGGCCAAAATATTAAGAAGCTTTTTTTTTATTTCATTTACCACTCAACATTAATCTATCTAATATTTACAAAAAATTATACCAACAAATCTACCATCATCCATAATTAAATAATACCCAAAACTCACCACAAAAACCCATATTCTTTCAATAACCCAAATATCTGTGTCCACAATCCTATCATCAAAAAACCAGTAATTATCTACCCAAACCAACAACGTGTTAATCCCCCTCCACCACAACCTAAACCGCCCCTATTATACCGAGTCACAGTGTCCTCCATAAGTAATTACTAAATACCATTATTGTAGTACTCACCATCCACCAAACCCAAACTAAAGTTAAGTTCATAAAAAAATTTTCCAACCATTTACCCCTCACGCCTCACTCTCTGATCGCTCTTCTCGTCCTCACGTTGTGTGGCGTTTCTTTCTTGAATTTTAATCTTGCACTCATGGATCCAGTAGTAATTGGAGCCTGGACATTCACATTGATTGGTGGATCCTAGGTCAATGTGTAAGTTGGTTTCTCTTAGGAATGGATGACCTGACTTAAGTGTTCTGTTGTGTACTCTGGTTTATATTAGCGTAAACCAATGGGGGTCGAGTGTTCTTCTGAATCATTCGTGATATGTTTTAGCCGTCGAAATGTGTTGGGAACGTTATATTTGTCTGGAATAGACTATACCCCCCCCTAATATAAATATAAATATATATTTTTTTATCATCCACACATTTATCCCCCCCCCCCCCCCCCCCCCCCCCCCCCCCCCCCCCCCCACCCCCCCCCGCATATGTGTGGGGGTGCGTTAAGTAATATATGGGGGATGCCGCTTCGGGTGGATCGGGGACACGGTTTTGACCGTTGTGTAGCTTATTCCGTGTCGGAGGGGCTGTGATTTGTTTTTTAGCGTGGGGAGATTGTTTTTCGGGAATGGATTAGATGGTTCTTTTGGGTGTTAAGGTTGTTGTTGTGGGGCGGAGCTGTTTGGTGTTTGTGGTTAGATGAAGGGTGTCTGTGGTCAGGTGCGGGGTTGGTGATTAGTCATTGCCTGATGTAAGATTTTTTGTTTGGACAGAAACGTTCCGAAGTATTCCGGGTTATCCTCATCTTCCTGCTTTAGTCTATACCTTGAACGTCCTTCTTGCACTTTCCTCTCAACTTCGCTATTTTAGCTTCAATAGTTATGTTTGATCTTTGCCCATGGCGGGTTATGCATTAGGCCTCACGTTCTACACTCCTTCCTGGCTTCACTTTCTTTGGTGTTAGTAAATGACTATTGGAACTGCGGAATGATAGTGTTGTTATTGGGGGTGATGGGAGTGTGTTGTGTTTACTTGGAGTGTTTGTCGGCTCAGTAGATGGGGGGTATTTTAGGTGGGGTTAGGCGGCTGCTTTGGTGTTGGATTTGTGACCGTGTGTTTGAGGCGTTTTTCGGGAGGGTATTGCACCCGGGGGTCATGTTATGTTCCTCCAACCTTGTTGCTTTGACAATCGTAAGTGTTTTTGTGAGGAGAGTAATTTTGATGGGCTCGTTGATTCCCTTGCTTTGATAGTTCTTCCATATGGTGTTAGTGAGGGTCAGACAGATGCAACATGGCATGTGAGCATTGAGTGTTTCTGTTAAGATGTCAATGGAGTGGGCATGTCATTAAAACTTTCAAATAAATGGAATTTCCATAGGTAATATTTATTTCTAATTGGAACACTCATCTTTGCAGTTTTCACGAGTTGAGTCCTAGGCTTAGATCTAGTCTTCGTCTCTTGACGAGAGTCTCAAAGTCATTCTCAGAGTTCTATCAATGCTCTCGTGCGTATTTGGTAACTAGAGTAGGTGTGACGAACAGAGGCTCCTTTTTTGTAGACTTGTGAAGGTTTTAACGCTTAAGCATACTCTAGTGTCAAAGTTTGGCTTTATTCCTTCCATTCCAAGCATCAGTGGCTTTGCCTTCTTGGTCCTTGGTTTGTAGCGAACTGCTTACCTCCTACTTTGTCAGTATACGAGGACGCATATTCAACAAAAGCTTTCTTGGGATTTTCCATGCAATATTGAGTGTCGTGGGGACCATTGCAGATCTCACATGAAGAAGTGATTTTATTCAATTGAATAGATTGCTTAGGAGCGAGATGAGCTTCCATCAAGCGTGGGACTTGATTTCGAGCTCGATGAGACGACAGTCGGATGTAATCGGGACATCTTGAGGAAAAGAGATTACCTTGACCGGTTAAGCAAAGTCCCTTGGGTCATTCCAACTCTCGTTGTCATAAAGGGCTAGGTCCTCTAATAGTGCCCAGGATTCTTTGACGTTTCTATCACGAAGCTTACCACCGGCCGATTGATCGATGGTTCATCTTGTGGCGGGATTGACATGGTCATAAAAGATTTGGACTTGGAGACAAAGGTCGATGCCATGATGAGGGACTTTTTGGAGTAAGTCCTTGAAACGAGTCCATGCTTAAGAAATATACTCTCCTTGATGTTGTTGGAACATCAGGATGTCATTGCAGAGTTTTACGGTCCTTCCCAGTGGACAGAATTGAGCAAGGAAACGAGTAGTAAGATCCTTCCATGTGGAGATGGATCCTGCTGGAAGACGTTCAAGGCAATTTCTAGCTTGATCGCGAAGGGAAAATTGAAATAAATGTAAGCGCGTTCTTTCCCTATTTTCAACATCAAGGTCGAGTAAGTCCACACATTTTAAGAAATCCTTGAGATGTTGGTTTGGATCCTCGGACCGAAGTCTGTGGAATGAGCATCCGTTTTGCACCAACTAGATGGTGTTGGATTGAAGAGGTACCACATTAATATTGAGGATCGGTTTTTGCACCAATGGATGCGTCAGAATCTCAGGAGTTACCAGACATTGTTCCATCGGGGATTCTCAAATTGGTGTTTCGATAGACAATCTGTGCGCTAGTTTGGAGTAGAATCTCCAGAGAAGTGCGGATAGTAAATGGTGTTTCTAAGTTTTTTCGTTTACCATGGAGGTCAACGAAAATGAGTTACGAACAAATAACATAAAGAAAAGATAGGCTACAAGAAAGCTAATATAATGAAAATAAAATTCTCACTTGAAAGGAATTAAGCGAGTAAACCTAAGTTAAACAATGATTGAAACCTAACTATTCCCTATACCATGCGGGCGCCAGAAAACTATTAGATGATGCGGGTGTTTGCACTCACAAGGGTATTTGTTCAAGCCTCTAGCAGAGTCGCTGTAAAACCATTGTAGGTGTAGTAAAGCGAAAGATTCAGTGTTTTGTGTTCGTTTCTCTAGGGGTACGATTCTGGGGTGAGGTTGTTATTTTCGGTGTTGCATGTGAAAATAGGTTAGGAAGCATTGAACAGGAATCTAACAGAGTTTCTGAATAGGGGTGTGAAAGAAGGTTCGCTTTTTGTATGGTTGTTAGATTTTTATGAAAGAAGTGAAGAAAATACTATTTAGGTTGAGAGGTTGATTGGTTTTTAACTAATTAAACTAATATAAATCTAAACTACTTTGGTGATAACTATATGGTGAATGAACGTATTTAATTAATACGCATTATGATTGTCCAGTTTATGTTGTTTTGTCATTCTTGTAATGATCTGTGTAAGTATTTCCTAAGTTCATTGAGTACGAATTTACATCGAAGCCTCGGCGTTATTATGTAAGTATGTTCCGTTATGTGGCAACGCACAAGTAAGGTAGTATTGAGGGAGAAGACTATTACAAGGCGTAAAGTGAGTATGGATTGGACGATGCAATTAGTAAACACTTAGAGGGATTAACCATATTAGGGTAAGGTTAGTATTTGAAGGACTGGTATTAGTGCGAGGGTATCCTATTCTCACACTCGCGTTTCCCTAGAGCGTCTGATGCCTAATTTAATTCTTTATGGTAGTTTTCTAAGGCCTCTAACGCGGACTCCATACAAAAAGAAACATGGAGTATAAAGATTGCCTACATTAATATGTGTCATGCAATCATAAGTAAATGATAATGGATCTAGATCCGAACAGTTATTAAGGAAGTGGAAGAGAACATCAATCAATCAAGACAACACATAGACATAATTGAAATGATAAAAGATAAGGATCTCACTTGATTTAGAACGTGATTTAATGCAGATACGAAGAGGGTTTTGACCCCCCTAAAAACGGCCTAAGTTGCAGGCCAAAGATGGTGGTCTTCTAAAACTAAGGTGTACGGGAAAAGTCTCACAAGTTACAAACCTTAAAGTAAACCATAGAACGAATTGTTTGTATATAGAGATTTTGGTTGGTGGGGTTGGTCGCAAACGGCATTAGCAGGTTTATGACCACCGTGTCGCTCGTCAAATTGTTCTTCTAGAGGTTTGTTGTGAGGCGGCGTCACATTCTGAAGCTCGTCTGAAATCTTGACGCCGTCGCTTGTAAGATATGACGGCGTTGCTAGGAATCGCGACGCCGTCTCCAAGCACAGTACAGAATTCTTCAAGAATTGGTGTTAGAGTTGTAGTTTGTCTTGGGTATGGTTCTTCATCTAAATGAGCCCAAGTCACGTGTATTTCCTCTAAGATCCATTCCAAAATGTGGGGGAGTTTGGCTGGTGTGAAAGACATATAAAAATGATGCTCATCAACTTTCCAACTCTTTACACATCAATTTTTCTGACGCAATCTACACCTGACAGATGGATGTGAGTGGGTCGACGAACTATTACTTTCTCCTCAATTGACAATCATTTGAAACTGTTTTGTGAGCTTGTCTTAGAGGAGTCTCGCGGAGGGGGTGTGATTGTCAATGATCTTTGCGTGATGAAATAAGGTTCTCATCTCAAACCTCACATTCTCGTTGTGAACTTACCAAGCCCTCACCCCCTTACACTTCCCTGTAAGGAATCGCCTTTGGTTGTAAATGAATAAAATAAAGTAAATAATAGAATTGGTAATTTTTAGTTTTTAAGAGTCTCATCCTTGTTCGCGCTTAGTTTTTTCTATCTTTGTTATGTGACTTATTGTCAGTACAAATAGTTGATTTTATATTTTTAGACAAGGATTGTTTAAGTTCTATTTCTTGCTCGGATTATTATGTTGTTGTTACTAGAGTTTTGATTTACATCTTTGGACTATAGGTAACAAAATTCTCAGAAAAGTCAATTTTGCTTGGGTGGACTTTTGCGATCAGGAGCTCGTTACCATTTGAAGTGATAAAGGACAGGTTGCCGTCTCCTGCGAAGATGTGAACTGTTCTATGACGGTTCTAAAGTTAGCATGTTTAATATTAAGTTTTCTATAGACATTTGGTCTTATTTGTACATCGTCGAAATCTAATATGGGGGAAGCGCTAACAAATTATGTTGAGTCACTGAACTCTTTCATTTGCATCATCGCCATTTAGATTGTTCTGTGATTCGCCTTTCTTGACGTAACATGCTGTTTTAATAAAAGTGAGCTTTGGGAGACCTTTAACACACTTGACATGTTAACAAGCTTGCCGCGTAGGTTCAAAATCAGCAGGTTGGACTAGAGACCCTTAACCCATATATCAAGACCAAAGGGGAATTGCTGCAAGCACATTCAACACGTCTTCTATTGCTAAACCTGAAAAATCCGACTCTGATGAACTTCCAAAAGGAATTTACAAAAGGAAAAAATTAATGAGGATTAATCTGAAGATAAGGTATATTTCAACCGAAGTCCCAAGTTATATCACTATTTTTTAGTCCTTCATATAGCAATATATTAAGTTAAAACATCTTTTTTTTAGTTGTAAATCAGTTAATCGAGGTTATTGTTGTCAACGGTAACAAGACAGAAAAATGTCCTATTATAGTGACTTCCGTGGGTGGTCAAAATGGACAACCAAAATAGGTAAACATCATTTAGTTTATTGAGTAGATATTGTGTTAGCGTTTTAGCTCCCCTTTAGTTTTTTCTATGTGATTGATTGCAGACAACTCTTCTGACCCACTAAAAATTTAGACTTTTGACCCATTGCAAAATGCAGGCCATCTCTATCAGACTGATCAGAATTGATGGTCTCATTTATGTGTTGTTTGAATCCTCACCATTTAAATGAGTGGCACAGACGGGTTAAAAAAAGTGTCAATGACAGTTATTAAGGAGTTGTAACACGTGTCCGGATATACGTGTTTTAGGAGTGACTATCAAGATTTTCTTAGAGACTTGACAAGGCAATTCATTCAGCATCTGGCTTCCAAAGTTGATACTTACATGGCATCAATAATACAAGTATGAATTTATAGTTAAAAGGAATAGTTAAAATAGACATTAATCATCTACTATATCTACCAAAGCTAAGTTATCTTCACGTTTTTGTGGGCTTTAGATGCTCCTTGGCCTAATTTATAATTCTTGATAATATATTAGTTATCGTGTCTCAACTCTCATCACTAGGTTTATAATACGTTCATGTCCCTTTTATTAAATAGATTTGTTACTGATGTATGCATTATAGCGCATGAAAAACGGCAACATCACAAGAAACATGTGAGATACATTCGTTTAACTCCACACCACAAAACTGATTTTACATACATTCATATAGGTGATTCCAACTACGTAACACAGATATATTGTATGGGTATGCAAGTTCACCTATATTATTGTCTATAAACTTTAGTCAAAAAGATGAAGTACACATCAGTTTTTTAATCATTTGAACAACTAAATTAACTGAATGGTTGATCCTTATATATTCATTCCAGGTGTTCAGGACTTTAGCATATTTTCTAGGAAAAACAACCAGCTTTGATTTTTAAAAAGAAACCAGTTAGCAAGAAATGACGAGTTGTTGTGATGTGACTTTGTTTCATGTCGCCGGTTTGTAAAGCTACTTACATATTCTATTATAACTTACTTGATGTGCTTTTTATTTTTGTAATAACAGCTCAAGTCTGTTACAGCCTTGACTTGCCCTTTAGAAATTCCCATGTCTTACTTTAAGGAGATTAATGAATAAAACCGCAAATGTAATCATAAGTGTTGTAGAGTTTGTTTTCTTAATAGTTGTTAAATCATCTTTTGTTGCTGTACAATTGAAGAGGGTGCAACTATGACGGGAGCATTTACTTTGAAGCTGGAAGTATGCTTAAGATTGCTTAAATGGTTTAACAAGAATACAACAGACTTGACTCTAATTGCAGGGGACATATTAGTTTTAAGTTTTCTTATTGCTTAATAAAAGTACCAAGATTCTTGACACCGTTTCCTACTAACACCTGTGATGGATTACACAACCTTTTACCCATCTGAAAGACTCGCAATAGATTTTTATGACCACTATTAACATATCATGTCATTCCTTTTTCCATGTGATCTTTTTAGCAAGAAGATGCACCTGAAGATACCAACTCATTATCAAGGGAAGACTTAGGTCGTGATATTGGTTCACGTTGGACCGGAAAATTAAGCGAGCAGGAAGATAAAGATGCAGGTATAGCTAGAGATCATGAGGATAATGATGAATATGACAAGAAACGATAATGCGCATAATGAGGAATCTGATGGTTATGATACAAAAACTGAGGAAGAGCATTCAAATTATGAGGATGAGGACACTGAAGCCACATGAATAATGTTGGAGATGTAGCTGATTATCATTCCAGTGATTCTCATAAATACGAGTCAAATGATGAAGTTGACAATTCAGGTGCATAACTTTTTTTATTCTCCCTATGTGTGGTTGTGTGTTAACATTAGAGATGCTAATTTGGACCTATTTGCCCACAAATGGGTGGATTTTGGCTATGCTTTATCTGTAACAGGTAAAAATGGGTTAAGATAAACGATTTTACCAAAAGGTTTGGATAATTAGGTCAACTAGGGGGCAAATACGTTGAAACTCGCTCTAATTGAATTCAAATATTTAAAAGTCTCTTATTATTGTAAATATGTAATACACTAACATAGTTTTTTTAATCATATCGACAAGAAGGGGTGTTGCCCCTCCTAAAATATAGCGAGTAGTTAGTGATTTTGATGGGTTTAGGGATTTATGTGTTTATTTCACATTGTGGCCTGGTATGTGTTTAATTACACATACCTTTAACCTTTAAAACAAGCGAAAATAACGAAAAACAGACTTAAAATACCAAAAATATGCTTGTTTTGCTAATTGTGTTGTGCAGGAACGGATATCTAAGAAAAAGACGAAAAACGAAGCCAAAATGACAAAACCAGACACGGAATGGAAAAGCGTGATAAAGACAAAGTCAAGACAAAGCCCAAGTCTGAAAAAGTCAACCAAAGTCAACCAACGTCAAACCTAAAGCCATAAATGAAGAAAAATAAGCTTAGGGACCAAAATTGCCAAATCCTTAACTTATTTGATGAAGAAAATGAAAGACAGGGGTTAATTCTGCCATTTTCCTAAAGTATAAACCACAAGGACCCAATCTGCCAAAGGCAAATTGTTGCATATCCAAAGGACTACATTTGCAACACACAATATAACTTTCAGGGGTGTTTCTTGCCAACTGGCCAAACCATTTACACACAAGGACGAAATTTGCAATTCACTAGTAAAGGTTGAGGGACTAGTTGTGACACAAACTCAAACTTCACCCCTGTTTTTAAATTACTATACATCTCTCCCACCCCTTTCCCGCCAAACTCATAACCCCACATCCTGTCACAATCAAGCCTCGTTGACCTCCCCACATCCTTCCAAACCCATCACTAACCTAAACCTTACCCTCCACATGGTCCTTGTCCACGCTGGCAATCCTAAACTCCCCTCATTCGATCAATGGTTGTTATAACTCAGATTGGGCAACACTCAAAACCAAGGGCCGGGATTGGACTTGTGTTTACACACTTACAACAAACACAAGACGGGTACATGTCTCTACAAAGAAGCACATTCAGAAGAAGATAAAGGCAAGGAGAGAAGCCCTAGCTAGTAGCTCATTTTCTATAAAAGCTTTTGTAAGCCCTTGAGGCAAAGGAGAGTAGTTTTTTTAACCTAGTTTTAGTTCAGTTAGTTTTATGCACTTTTAATTCCCAAGTATTGTAATATTTTTTTAAAAGTTAATGAAATTCAAGTTTGTTCTTCTTTAAACCCGTTTTCCAGTTTTAAGTGTCTTTAATTTTCAAAAGTCTTTCATAAGTTCTTCTAAGCTTTTATAACCCAGGGTGTTTTAGATAAGCTTTCTCAAATACTTATCTAAGCTTTTAAGTTTTCATTAGTAAGGAATTTGGCGTGTTGAGCTTTTAGATGATAAGCAAGAAAAGGAAGTGCTTATGGGTTCAGTAGAATGCTTATTTATAAGCTGGGTAGGTCTTTAGAGCTTATTTAGGTCCTTTAATCCCTGTTTAGAGCAAGGGATCAAGTAAGTTTCCTTTTTCATATTTTGCTTATTACTGTACACGTGCTTATTAACTGCTTATTTTCTGTCTTTTATGCTTATTTATGTTAGTTTATGCCTGCTTATGCTTACTTAATGTTTTCATGTCCTTTATTTTAGTTTTGCTTTGAATCTGTCCTTTATATGCTCTTAAACTGCTTATCTCTTACTTGCTTATTTTTCTGCTTATTTGCCATTGAATTGTTGCTTATTTATGCTTTGTTATGATGTTTAGTGCTTATCTTGCTTAGTCTTTAGATTAAAAGTGATTTGTGCGAATTTCTTAGTTAGTACAGGTAGTGTAATTCAGTTAGTACTGGTAGTGTAATTCAGTTAGTGTAATTTGTTAGTGCTGGTAGTTTATAAGTTAATACTGTTCAATTAATTTAGCTTGTTTAAGTGCTTATTATTGATTGAAATCTGCTTATATTGATAATTGCTTGTAAGTGCCTTATTGATTGTAATTTGGTAATCTGTTTTTAAACATTTAGGATCGGAATAGCTTATAAAATGACTTTTGAAAACTTAATTGGCTATTATGGGCAACAAGCAGTACTAAAAACATTAGTTAGTACTGCTAGTTCTCTTTTGGGATTTTCAACTGACAGTACTAACTCCAAGTTAGTACTGATAGTTAATACTGTTAGTACTGCTAGCTCATTTTTGCTTATTAGCTTATTAGTTTTGCTTATTTAGGATTAGCTTAGCTTTTTAGAGTAGATTAAGCCCATTTTCGCTTACTGTCTTTAGTTTAGAGCTTATTTAAACTTATTTGCCTTTTTAGAGTAAATTTTAAGTGTTTATTAGTTTTTTTAGCTTACTTGCCATTCTAGCTTTTTCGCCATTCTAGCTTTTTCTAGTTGCTTATTTTTATGCCTGAGTGCTTATTAGGGGTAGTTAAATATCTGTTTTAGCTTATTTGCTTATTTCTTATTTCGTTGTGTTTTATTAAGCTAGCAGTACTAAGTTAAAGCTAGCAGTACTAACTTGATCAGTTAGTACTGCTGAGTCTTATTCGTTTTTCTAGCTTATCTGTCTTAAATTCTTAGCTTATTTTTGTTCTTAGCTGCTTAATAGGTGTAGTATAGAACATATCTTAGCTTATTTGTCATTTAGTTGCTTATTGTTTTGTTTTTGCTTAAGTGTTTAAAAGTTAATACTACCATTTTGTTTTGCTTATTTCGTGCCTAAATTTCAGTTCTAAATTTTTGTCTTTTTAAAAGTTGCTTAATTTTAATTAGAAAAACCAAATCCAAATCCTTTTCCATTCAAACATAAATTTTCAAACCAACTCTTGACTTTCCAATTCGCTCCTCGTTGGGGATAAACGACCCGGGAACATTCTATACTACTTCTCGGTTTCATTGATTATTTTTAGAGTATACTTATTATATATATTTTATTATATATTATATATATATAAAAGTTTAATTTGGAACTAATCAATTTTTGACGCCGTTGCCGGGGAGGAGTGAAAGCGTTTGTCGTTTCGAAGCTTGATTATTTGTGCTTTTTGGTTGTGAATATTTAGTTATAAAATACCAAAAAAAAGAGTAAAAACCAAAAATAAAAATAAAAATCAATCAAGTTGGTAAAAGAACACCAACATATAATACTTTCAACTGAAGTATTATCCATTAATAAGTTCCCGAACCAAAGAATAAAAAACTTACCTTTTGTGTCACTTGCGAGGTACGGTTCACCTTTTAAAAGATAAACAAACTCAAAGAGGGGTATAAGTGGTTGTTCCTTGGAAACTACGAACCCCAAAAAGGAAAAAGGTTTTTAATAGCTTCACGCTTTCCTATTCCTCCGCTCCTTTGTGCGTTTTTCTTTTTGAAGAGTTACCGAGAAGCTTGTTGATTATTAGGATTAAGTTGTCTTATTTCGTTGTCCGTTATTAAAATAAATTGTGAATTCATTTTTGATAAACCAAAAAGAACAAAAAAAAATTAGTGTAAATTTTCTTTTTATATTTTAGTGCATGCGCACTCGTTCTCAATCTCGTAATCTTAACCGTCAACAACAACAGGCCCCACCAGCTGTTGTTGAACCATTTAATCTTGAAGAACCAATTGAAAATCCAGCTCCTCCCGTAGTTACGATGGACGATAATCGTACTATGGCTCAATTGCTCGAAGCACCCACCGAGGGTTACGAGGATGCCATCGTTGTGCCCGAAATCACCGCGGACAACTTTGAGCTTAAGCACGGTCTGCTTACCCTCGTTCAAAACAAGCAATTCTTTGGACATGACAAAGAAGACCCTCATGCTCACATCCGATATTTCAACAAGATCACTTCTACGATGAAGTTCTCCTGAACAGTCCCCGATTAAACGTCGGTAAAGCTTATGCTTTTCCCATTTTCCCTCGAGGGGGCAACCCGGATTTGGCTTGAGAAAGAACCCCCTCGATCGATTCAAACATGGGATGATCTTGTTTCGAAATTCATCAACAAATTTTTCCCTCCTTCTAAAACAACAAATCTTCGAAATGAAATCACGAGATTTCAACAAAGATTTGATGAGACATTTTATGAAGCATGGGACCGATTCAACGATCTTCTTCGGGCATGTCCACATCATGGATTTTCTGAGTTGCATCAACTCGATACATTCTACAATGACTTGAACTCTAATGATCAAGATTCGTTGAATTCCGCCGTGGGTGGTAACTTTTTGGATAAAATGCCTCGTGATTGCCTAAGAATCATTGAAAGCAAATCCAAAGTTCATAATTCACGTAACAAACCGGTTGTTGCGAAAGTGAGTTCGAGCACAGTCTAAAACCCCCGGATTTCTCCGAAGTTGCGAGACTGAAGAAAATGGTGAAAGCATTACTTCTTGACTAAGAAACAAATCACTCCCCAGCTCCGACTCCACTCCCGTAAAAGCGGTTGGAGGAAAGTTGTGTTTACTTGGTGGTACTCATTCGTCACCAAAATTTCTCCCGCCACTAATAGGCAACGTTTATCGTGACAATATTCAAGAGTACGTCTCTCAAGCCGCCGCAGCTAACTACAACCAAGGAAATACCGGTTATCGAGCCCCGATTGCTAATCAAATTCGACCTCCTGGTTTTCCTCCCGTTCAAAACAATCAAAACAATCAAGGAAACAATCAGAACCGTTACAACCAAAACCGGGGAAATTTCAATCAAGCTTCAGCTTACCAACCCCCGGTTAATCAAGGTCAAATCTATCGACCTCAGGTTGTTCAACCTCCTGCTTATCAAGCTCCAGCTCCTCAAATTCAAGGTGTATCAAAGGAAGATTTTCAAGCCTACGTAAAGGCTAATGATGCTGTGATGAGGAACATGCAAACTCAAGGTCAAAACATGCAAAATCAGTTGACCAATCTCACGGACATGCTTTCCAAATTTGTCACTTCCAATACCGCCTCTACTTCGGGAACTCTCCCAAGTAACACCGTTACTAACCCGAAGGAGGACTTGAAAGGTATTACCACTCGAAGTGGTGTTGCTTACAAAGGACCCATGATTCCTACTACTTCTTCTCCTAAAGTAGTGGAACGTGAGACCGAGGTCACAAAGGACACGATGCCTCCTACTAATAACGGAAGCACCAAAGACGTCCAACCTCCGGTTGTCCCTGTTGTCCATCATGAATCAATCTTTGAGCCCGTAAATGCTCCCGTTAGTGCACCGATGCCTAACCAAAAAGCATCAATTCCATTTCCTTCAAGAAGAAATGATGAAAGGCGTCATGAAAAAGCTAACGACCAAATTGAGAAATTCTATGAAATCTTTAGAGATTTGAGTTTTGAAATTAGCTTTACGGATGCCTTGATGCTTATGCCAAAATTCGCCTCGACTCTAAAAACCTTAATCGGAAACAAAGAAAAGTTGAGTGAAATGGCTAGAACTCCATTAAACGAGAATTGCTCGGCAGTCATCCTAAACAAGTTACCAAAAAAACTTGGAGACCCTGGCCGATTTCTTATTCCATGTGAATTCTCCGGGATTAATACATGCAACGCCTTGGCCGATCTTGGCGCGAGCATTAATCTTATGCCATATTCCGTATGGAAAAATCTCTCTCTTCCCGAACTAACCCCGACTTGCATGACACTAGAACTAGCGGACCATTCGATCTCTGAACCAATCGGTATCGCCGAAGATGTCTATGTAACGGTGGGAAAGTTCCAATTTCCAGCAGATTTCGTGGTCGTAGATTTTGAGCCAGACCCCCGAGTACCTTTAATTCTCGGGAGGAGTTTCTTAAAGACCAGTCGTGCATTGATAGATGTATACGAAGGTGAAATAACCCTTCGTGTTAGCAGAGAGGCCATCACATTTAATCTGGACCAAACTTCGAGATACACGGCTAATTACAATCATATGACGGCAAACCAAATTGACGTCATTGATATGGCTTGTGAAGAATACTCTCAAGAAGTCCTTGGATTCTCAAATGTGATCTCGAGTGGCAATCCCACTCCTTACTATGATCCAATCGTTTCTACTTCTTCTCTGACTTTAACTCCATTCGAGGACAGTGATTTTCTCCTTTTCAAAGAAGCTGACTCTTTTCTTGCTATAGAGGATGATCCAACTTCACCAGAAGTTGATCCAACGTATTATGACCCTGAAGGGGACATTCTGCTCCTCGAAGCAATTCTTAATAGTGATCCATCACCACCTCTTCCCAATCAAGGAAATTATTTTCCAGAAATTCCAAAAGATCTTAAAATTTGTGAAGCAAACAATGAAAAATCTTCAATTAATGAGCCCCCTGAGGTTGAACTCAAGGACTTGCCACCTCATTTAGAATATGTATTTTTGGAAGGTAACAACAAGTTGCCCGTCATAATTGCAAAAGATTTAAACAATGAGGAAAAGGCCGCTCTTATCGAGGTTCTAAAGTCCCACAAGCGAGCCATCGCTTGGAAACTCTCCGATATTAAGGGTATTGACCCAGAGTTTTGTACCCACAAAATTCTCATGGAAGAGGACTACGAACCGACGGTTCAGCATCAAAGGCGGGTAAATCCGAAAATCCACGACGTCCATAAAAAAAGAGGTTTAAAAGCTTCTGAACGCCTTATAATTTATCCGATCTCTGACAGTCCATGGGTAAGCCCGGTGCACTGTGTACCAAAAAAGGGTGGCATGACCGTCGTCAAAAATGATGAAAATGATTTAATACCGACAGCATTGTCACAGAGGGTGGAGAGTATCATTGACTATAAGAAAGATGAATGAAGCAACCCGAAAGGACCATTTTCCACTTCCCTTCATGGATTAAATGCTCGAAAGACTCGCGGGAAATCAATACTATTGTATTCCTCGAATGGCTTTTCGGGTTATTTTCCTCAGATTCCCCATAGACCCGAAGGACCAAGAAAAGACAACATTCACTTGCCCATACGGAACGTTTGCCTATCGCCGCATGCCTTTTGGGCTATGCAATGCACCCGACACGTTTCAACGATGTATGATGGCAATCTTCCATGACATGATTGAAAAAACAATGGAAGTTTTTATGGATGACTTTTCAGTCTTCGGGGATTCTTTCTCTACCATGCCTATCCCATTTGGAAAATTTAAACAGTGTGAAGACACCAATTTGGTCCTAAACTGGGAAGAAAATGCCATTTTATGGAAGGAAGGCATTGTTCTTGGACACAAAATCTCTAAGTCGGAATATAGGTCGAACGAGCAAAAGTTGATTGTAGCGCCAAGCTCCCTCACCCGACTACTATAAGGTGCCGTATTTCTGGGCTACGCAGTTTTTACTAACGTTCATTACAAGACTTCTTAAAAATACCCGTCCAATGACTCACCTGCTTGAAAAAGAACTACCATTTTTCTTCTCAAAGAGTGTAATCGAATCCTTTAATACTCTCCAAAGAAAATTGGAACCCGAGGCTCCATTTTGATGCTCCCCGATCTGACATGCCCTAATTCGAACTTATGTGCGATGCAAGCGAATTTGCAATTTGGGCATTCTAGGCAACAAAAAACAAGCATTTCCAACCAATTCACTATGCCAACAAAACCATGACCGAAGCTTAAGCACACTACACTACGACCGAAAAAGAATTACTTGCCGTAGTTTACGCTTTTGAGAAATTCTGGTCATATCTTGTTTTGTCCAAGAGCATAGTGTATACCGACCATTCTGCTATAAAGTATCTCTTCACTAAAAAGGATGCTAAGCTAAGACAGATGCAGTGGATCCTTTTGCTCCAAGAATTCGATGTTATCATCCGAGACAAAAAAGGAGCAGAGAATCTGGCCGCCGATCATCTTTCCAGACTTGAGAACCCTCATCAAGATAAACTCGAGAACAAGGAAATCACAGAAACATTTCCCCTCGAAACTCTTGGATCGGTTGCTCTTCGTGTTGATAGTACCCCATGGTTTGCAGATTTCGCAAACTACCATGCGGGGAATTTCATTGTCAAGGGAATGTCATCCCAGCAGAAAAACAAGTTTTTTTCAACGATGTCAAACACATACTTCATCTGGGATGACCCCTTCTTGTTCAAAATCTATACGGATCAAGTGATCCGGCGGTGTGTGCACGGCAAAGAAGCTCTCGACATACTCGAAGCTTGCCACAATAGACCCACCGGGGGACATCATGGTGCAAATCTCACCGCCAAAAAGGTCTTTGATGCCGGATTCTTTTGGCCTACAATTTACAAAGATGCACACGAGTTGGTTAAAAATTACGACTCGTGCCAACGACAAGGAAAAATTTCACAAAGGGATGAGATGCCTCAAAATTCCATCCAAGTTTGTGAAATCTTTGACGTTTGGGGCATAGACTTCATGGGACCGTTCCCATCATCAAAAGGAAACAAATACATACTTGTGGCTGTCGATTACCTGTCAAAATGGGTTGAAGCAAAAGCGCTCCCCACCAACGACGCCTGAGTAGTTTGCAAATTTCTTAAATCTCTCTTTGCCAGATTCGGTGCCCCTCGTGCCATCATCAGTGATCGTGGAACACATTTTTGCAATGACCAGTTTGCAAAGGTCATGCTTAAATATGGAGTCACTCATCGTCTCTCCACCGCGTATCACCCACAGACAAGTGGGCAGGTTGAAGTATCGAATCGTGGTTTAAAAAGAATTCTTGAAAGGACAGTGGGCGAAAATCGTGCCTCTTGGTCGGACAAACTGGATGACGCTCTCTGGGCCTTCCGTACAGCATACAAAACACCCATCGGTGCACTCCTACAAAGCTTGTATATGGAAAGGCATGTCATCTGCCGATTAAGTTGGAGCACAAAGCCTACTAGGCCCTTAAACATGCAAACTTTGATCTCAAGACCGCATGAGATCAACGCAAAGTTCAACTCAATAAGCTAAATGAACTGCGTGATCAAGACTATGAAAATTCTTTGATTTACAAAGAGAAAACTAAGAGGATCCATGACGCAAAGATCAAAAACCGTGTTTTCAACGTCGGTGATCAAGTCCTCCTCTTTAACTCAAGATTAAAAATTTTCTCCGGTAAGTTGAAATCCCGCTGGTCAGGACCATTTACCATTGCTCAAGTCTTTCCGTATGGCACCGTTGAGTTATCCCAAAACTCCGGGCCAAACTTCAAAGTAAATGGTCATCGTCTGAAACACTATTTTGGAGGGATAATGTTCCCTGAGCTATGGATATCCCGATCTTCCAAACCTCCCTAAAGGACAAAGTAAATTTCCTGGGATTGGGTCAAGACTAGAGTGACCCTAAACAAGGCGCTTTTTTAGTTTTTTTTTATTTTTTTTTTTTTTTTTATTTTTTTATGTGTTTTTGTAGATTTTTTTTTTTTTATTTTTTTTTTTTTTTTTTTTTCGAGTGGGAGGCACCCATGCCTTATCTAGTTTTATATCCTAGTAAGTAGTAGTATAGGTAGTAAATGAATAAGTGTTTGTTTGTTTTTTGTGTTGTGAAGAGGCTAGCACTTATCCTTTTTCGTGTTTGTATTGTTTATATAGACCAGGAATGTCCCGGATTTTTTAAAAACCCTCGCGTGCTCGCAAGGTTTTTGTCCTTACGATCACAAGCATTCAAATCCTCAGCTTCATTTTGGAATCCATAATCCGAAAAAACAAATCTTATCGACTAACGTTTTATCTTTAGCATAATTCATAAACGGCTTAGGATTTACGTAGAAACCCTTCGTGAAAACATTGAGGACAATGTTTCATTCTAGTATGTGGGGGGAGTTCTTTGATTTGATTGTGCCTGCAGCCGTTGTTTTCACGTAATCCCGTTTTTACCACCAAAATTTCAAAAAAATGAAAAAATTTAAAAAAATTAAAAAAATAAAATAAGTGTTTTGTCATAATTTTGACTTTCCTGCTGGTAGAATAAGATTAAATTTTAGTCGAATACCGAACGGTTGAGCTCTAGCCTGTTCCTTAACTTTTAGACTAAGCGTTCGCGAATATTCGCGAAGAACGAAAAATGATAGAGTTAAGTATGAGTAGGATGCTAAACAAGGATTATTTGGAAATCCTTCAAGCTCATGTGTGTAATTTGTCGTCCTTTTCTCCCATAAAGCTCTAACCTTGATTAATTATACGGCTACTTTTGGAGATTAAACTTAATCAATAATTTTTTTATTGTAGTATATAGAAAAAACTTTAGCCTTAGTTCAAATTTATACTTGAATTTTTCAAAAAAAAGACGTCTTGTCATATATATATATATATATATATATATATATATAAAAAATAAAAAAAATAAAAAAATATAAACTGGGGCCTGTAAAATTTGTGCTGCATCTGCCCGGCTACACTACGATGTTGTAGCCTCTAAAAGGTCGAGGTTTACAATTGCATAAGTGTCTAATATTAGTGTGAATAATAAATAAAAAGATCGCTTTTGTGAATTTCAAATATGCTTTTGAACTTGCTATTCTATTTTATAAGCTAAGTAATATACGAAAAACCTAAGATTTTTTTGAAACCGAAGGTCCGTGAGTCTCGATACTAGTCTCTGTGAGGTGTCAAAAGCCTGGTCACTTATCCGGCAAGGTTGGGATGTGCCGAGACAAAAAGTCGCTACATGGGATGATTCTCAGCCTCAAACAATATTATTCTCAGGTGGAACAACGTGAAACATAGAATTTTGCAAAACATTGATCCACGGTTGAAATTCAAAATAGCACATACACTTAATATAATAATTGTCGGAGTAAATAGTTTTAAAATGCAAAATGAGAATGTTAGCATCTATACCTTATTTTATTACTACTAACAAGATTTTGTTTTAAGCTTGGTTGGGAATAAGTAAAAAGTCGGGGACGATGAATTTATCCTTTTTGGGGCATTCTCGGATCGAAATGCATCTTGTTCTATGATCCCTAAAAGTTATAAAATAACGAAAGTCAAATAAGTAGTTAGTTGCTTAATATGAAAATTACAAAAAAAAAATTGAGAAAAATGAAAAATACAAAAATATGTGTATGAATAAGAGTATATATTTAAAAATGATAAAAACGGGGCTTTTCAAAACTTATGAGTCTTTAAATTCCCCTTGACAAACACTTAGCTACTTTTCTAGGTTATTAGTCGAGGGGGATCGAGATTCTTAGTTTTCTAAGTGCTTACTTCATAGCATTGCGTGAGGACACGACAATGTCTTAGTATGGGGGATTTTGGTATGCGTTTAATTACACATACCTTTCACCATTAAAATCGGACTTAAATGACCCAAAACGTACCAAAAATACATTGTATTTGTATGTTTTCACTTATTTTGTGCAGGAAACGGATATCCGAGAAAAGGACGAAAAATCAAGCAAAAACGGACAAAACCAAGCATGGAGTGGAAAAGCGTGGAAAAGCCAAAGTCAACCCCCGACAAAGTAAATAGTCAAAACCGATGCCGGAAATGAAGAATACTTAATGGGCCCACCCGCACCCATCTAATGGGCCGGGAAAGCCCATTAGTATATAACTAGAAGACTTAAAAGGCCCAATTTCCTTTCAGACATAAACCCTTTTTTCCTGCCAATGAACAGTACCCAAGTACTGTTCATTGTCTCCTACCTCTGGCAAACAAACAAAAACTCATTAAATCTATAAACCCCACACCCCACATGGATCAATGAACAAGCTGACAATCCTGAACCCCTCCATTGGTTCGAAAAAAACAACAAGATTTTAAGGGCTGTGATCGTTTTACTTGGGGACAAAGGAAATTTGATGGCCAAGATGATATTGAGCTTCGTCCTTCTCACCAAAGAACACACGTTCATAAAGCTTATGGGGTCCTTAAAAACAGATCTGAATGAGCCCTGAATGACGTATAGTCCTTGAATAAATCCTAAGATACTATAAGAACAATGACTGTGAATATAAATATTAAAACGCGAGAATTCAATACTTATACCAAATGAACACAAGAAACTAATACTAAAATTGCTATTACTAATACTAATTTGATTGGGGAATATTCAAGTCAACTGCCGTTTACAAAACTATTCAGTTCCTTTTATAAGCTTAAGGAACCCTAAATACGTTTAAGAGATAATACTTTAACTCTCCTAATCAACTCTAAATTGATAACTATTAACTTATAATATTACAACAGACTTAACTGTCTGACCACATTATTAACTTTAATACTCCAAAAAGACCTTAAGTTAATGCTGGCAGACTTAAACTTTGCTCTACCAGACTTAACTTCTATACTAACAGTACTAACTAATCATCTATCAGTACTAACTATAACTAACAGACTTAACTTTAATACTAACAGTATTAAGTCTGTTTACAATATTTTTCCTAACATTCTCACCTAATTGATCTCATTCATGAACTTCAAGTTCTTCATACTTTGGCATCACTTGGGCTGTAGAGGATTGTACTTGAACTTCTGTCTCAAAATATAAGTCTTTAAGTCTTCAAATCTTGACAGCAACTAGTCTTCATAGCAACCCAATCTTGACTGCAACAAAATATAGTTTTTGGCAAACTACCAGCCATAAACGGATTTGTTGTGTCTTTACCATGAGCCGTTTGCTATGGACTAGCCATGTTTAGGTTGTAAGACCATGGTACATTGATAACCATATGATTTTGAGCAAATCATCAGCTATAAACGGATTTGATAACTCTTTACCAGCTAGCCATTTGCTCTGGAGTAGCCATGCTTTAGTATGAATACTATGGTGCATTGAATACCATACAATTTTTGGTAAATTGTCAACAGAACGATTGAGAGGGTCTTTACCCCAAGCAGTACAAGCAGCCGTTTGCTCTGACTAGTTTATTCTTATGTCCTGTTAGACATGTGAACCAAAGACCATTTTTTGTGTGGTGGTTAGCCAACACTCAATACCCTCTGCCGTCTCATGATCAAATTTGGCTAAGTCATCATCATTAGAATCTTCAAATTCCTCCAGCTGCTGTTTTACAAATTTGATCAGCTCCAAAGCCATAGTGCTTTCTTCTTCAGTTTCTAACTTCAAATCCAACAGTGTGAAAGCCACTTCCTTGTCATAGGGTATCATATTTTCTACAAGCAAATGAATGACTATCCATTTACTTGTCATGATAGTATGTACCCTGAGGAAACTATGTAATTTCCAGCTAATACTCTTCCAGTTAAACTTTCATAACCAAAAGTCAGCAGTGTCACCTTGATTAAACTATTATGCAGATCTCCCCAAAGCAGCAAGTGTGTGTGACCCCCCCCCCCTTTTGTGCCTAGCCTTCTGGTATTTCATCATCTTGATTATTTTTCCATTAAAAGTTGCATGAGACATGCCCTTTCATGTCTTCTCGTCAAAGATTGATAGGACTCCCATCAAGTCGGAAGAACTCTTATTTCCATACTACCTTTTACCATATTCAGATAGCAATCTTCCAAAGTTTGGTTGGATCATATTGATGGTTTATAGTTTGTGAATTAAAATGACTTCCATAACAATGGGATATGATGATCAAGAATCTCAACACAAATCACTTTATCTTCATCAGGAGCTATAAGTAAGCATATCTTTAAGTCATCATCTTCTCTTGTGAGACCAGAGGTATACTTTCTTCTTTTTGCTTTTTGCTTCCTTCTTGTACCTAACTTCCTTTTCTTAGCTCCTTCTACCTCTTTATCTTCCTCATGGACAGATTCAGCCTTCTGTTCTTTCTCATTATCAGCATCTGCTCATCATCTTTTTTGACTGCTCTTTTCATCTTCTTTCAGATCCAATAGCCACAAAAGTCTGATCTTGTTCTTTATATCTCTTCATACAAGACTTGGATCTCCTCCAAAGGATTTTAGACTTTAACACAGCATGCTTCTTATTTGCAACATTTTCAATAAGTGATCATCCTGATTTCTAGCGAGATATTGTTGGTGGCTTGTTTCTGATAGCAGCATATCTTTGTTCTGCAAGAAACTTCCTTTGGGCAGCAATTGTGTCATGTAGAAACTTTGCTCTATCCTCAATAGAATATTGCTCCCTTTATTCTTGTTAAATCTTTTTTGCAAGAATCTGATCTGCATTTAGTCTTGCTTGAATGTAGTCAAATTCAGTTTGCACATGCTTTCTTTTGCGAGCTTCTTCCTCGTTGCTCTACCAATCTTCTAGCCAGAAGCGCATCAAGATGAATTTGTCTTTTGGTTCAAGCATCCAGTTGACTTGCATTCTTGAGCTGCCTCTAAACTTGCTAGCGTCTTGAAGCTCTTGCTCTCTTATTTCTCTGATGCTTGAAACTTACGGCTTTAAGGCTTCTTAGTTATAGGAATCTTTTCCTTCTCTCCTTTGGACTCTTTCTGTCTTACCAGTATTAAGTTCAGCTGAAAGTGTACTACCAGTATTAACTTGAGCTGAAGGTGTACTACCAGTATTAACTTGAGCTGAAGGTGTACTACCAGTATTAACTGGTCTTTCAGCAGGTTCTTCAAAATCTAAGACCTTGGTAGGAGTTGTTGTAGATTTGGGATTCCTTCTGTAAATCTTGCTACCAGGAGGGGCTTGTGATCCCTTAAATTCCTTCAGCAAGCTACAGATAGTTAAGATTTGTGAGCCTCTAAGTTTAAAGACTTATTTGTTCATATGCTTAGTCCTCCCCTGAATCCTTTCTCTTTTTCAGGAAGTAGCAAATTATTTCCTTGATCTTTTGAGAAGGAATATCGTGATCGTGACCCTTCGCACCGTCTTCATCCTCATTTCCTTTCTTTTCTCTTCTGCCTCAACTTATTTTCTAGCTTCTTGACCTTCTCTATCAGCTTGGACTCGCTATGTTCCAAGAGTCTGCTTAGTGTCACTCAGTTCCTTTTCTAAGGATTCTACTCTTGATTCTCCAGTAAGGTACAAGAATCTAAGCAGGTTTCTAAGGTTGCCTCACTTTCCCTTCACTTAGTTCTATATGTTTTGGAATCCAGTTCATGTGAAGGGTGGTGGAGGGGACATATGAAAAAGTAAGGTTGTGCTAATATTGGGATGGACCGGTTCCCCTGTGTTCATTAATATGGAGGTGATGGAATGTTGAGGAATGGGGATTAGTTGTTGGTGTCCAGGATGGTTAGTGATGGGTTGGGAAGAAAATGTTATTGTGTAAGGTTGTACATTACATGAGGTGTGAAGATGTTAGTTGTACACTTGATGGTTGAGGGGGTGGTGTTGTAGATTGTACAGGTTGGATAGAAGGTGGTGAAGATGTTAGTTGTACACTTTGTGTTAGTGGAGGTGGTTGTGTTGATGGAGGAGTTGATGTTATAGGTGGAGTAGGGATTTGTACATGAGATGGTGTAGGAGTTGGTACAGGCTGAGATGGTGTTGGAGCAGCACTTGGTTGAGGTTGACCTGCATCAATGGTTAGCATAGCAGGCAACAATGGTCTATGTATCCCTTGAAAACTTCTTTTCATATTTCCAAAAATCTTTTTGGTTAATAATACAGACACAAAAAGGTTTTTGTTTTCAGTCTGTATATTCAAAATCATTTGAAGAAAACGAGGGTAACAAAAAAAACTTGATTTGCTTTTTAAATTTATAGATCATTCCATCACAGAAAGTTTTTGAAAAAAATTAAAGTCTCTTCAGTGGAAAGACTGATCAAAGCATTGGCAATGTTGCTACCAAACTGTTCCCGAGCCTCACCACTTTTGAGCTTAATATCAATAAGAAATGTGATGAATTAAAAATCTCCATTGGGGTGTAAACTGACTTTTCTAAAATGTAAAAGTTCTGTCAGTTACATACCCAATATTTTGTAATCCTGCAAAAATCTCTTTATTTTGCAACATGTTAATCCCTGAAGCATCTGCTAATTAGAGTTGCCTCCTAACAGACTCTTCAGTGATTGTATATTCAATAGAATCTATAGTTGCATTAAGTTGTTGATCCCATCCTGCAAGTGGTTCTGGTAGTTGCAGTCTGCCAAAAAACAGCTTGACAAAGGAATCTAGATAGAATGGATTGTAGGAGAGCATAATCCTCAATGTTTAAGTGTTTCTGTAGGAAATCCACTATCTTTGTGTAATCAGCACTCTCAGCAGGTTTGAATAAGAAACCCACTTGATTATGCTTATCACAATACTTGAGTTGCGCCATTGAAAGATTTGGTGAAAAATATTTAAAAATTAGTACTGGTGATGGGACGTTTGAAAGATTAGGTCTGGTAGTGAGAGTCATTTTACTGATTGCTTTTGAGAGAGGATCTTTACAAGAAAAAGATAATAGGGTAAATAGTGATAAGGATGAAAGAGAAATTACTTTATCCCTATATAGGTACTCTATCAGCGATTTAGGCGGCTAAAAGATCTTCAAAACAAAAACGGTTATATTTGAATAAAATAAATTGATTTTATTTCAATCAGTATTAAGGAAAGCGACTTAGACCTTAAAAATTTTTGCACTACAGACTTAAATTAGTCAACCAGTATTAAATAATGAACTCACCAGACTTAACTATTTTCAACCATTTAATTATATTTACAACAAGTTGACCACAACATCATTACTTACAACCAAGCATCATTACTTACAACCAACCTGCATCCAATTAGCAAGTGACAGCTGGCATGTCCTTTTTCATGTCCAAGTTGAGCCTACAACATCCTTTCCAACCACGAGTACCTGCAAAGTTAGTCTATACAAGAAAGGCAATTCTAATCTAACTTATACTTAGCAGAATTAACCTAAGATAACTACCAAACTTAAATACTTAAACTACCAGTATTAAGTGGTTACCTAGATTTAACTAACAGACTTAATACTAAGCTACCAGTATTAAATCTCTATATTACCAGAATTAATCCTAAATTATACTACCAGAATTAATTCTAACTTATACTACCAGGATTAATTTTCTAGCTTATAACTACCAGTACTAATCTAAACTACCAAAATTAATGTCCCCCCCCCCCCCTAGATTAATACTATTTTACATAAAATTTACACTTTTTCCTCCCCTTAAATGGAGCTTATTGGTTTACCATCCCAATGTTAACCAGCAAAAAATTAAACCTTGGACCATCAAATGCTTTGGTTAACAGATCTGCTACATTTAAGTCCGTGTGAATTTTCTGCACTTGTATCAGCTTCTTCTCATAGCAATCCCTAATGAAGTGATGCCGTATCTCAATGTGCTTCGTCTTTGAGTGATATCAGGATTCTGATTATTCAAATGGGCCTTTGATTTATCATATGGATATGGTGTTCATGAAGTTGAAACCCCTAGTCCATAATTGATTTTGCAGCCATAGCCACTTGACCACAGAGCAGCTTGCAGCAGCTACATACTCCACTTCAGTTTGTTTAAGTAGCCACTATGTCTGCGTTTTGCACTGCCATAAGCGATTGAACCTCCTTCCAAGAAATTGCAGCCCACCATTGTTGACTTCCTATCAAGGTTAGCAGCACCAATCACTAGTCCGACTAAGCAACTAAGTCTAGAGGAGATTCACTGGATACCAAAACCTAGCTTTGGTTTACCCATGATGTACTCTTAAATACCACGTGACAACATAGAAAGGGACAGCCTTTGGGGTTACTTAGAAAACGAGAACAGAAACGCAAGCCCAACTGCATACATTAATATCATGCCCATGAGGTTGTCAGATACATAAGACATCCTAACCTGTATCGTATATAGATGTCAAACCACATCAGGACCATCCTTCATCTTGAGCAAAGGGCCTTTGTTATCATAGGAGTAACCTGCAAGACTTCACACTAACAAGTCAAACTTCATCAGTGATCTCAGCCAACATACTTAAGTCTTGAACATAAAGAGATCCCTTCTTGCTTATGCCTTGCTGTGGTAAACCAGGAAAAAATGTAAGCACTTCATCCAGGCATCTACTCTTCGTTACCCTGTCGTCACCTCATCTCTCCTATCACTCATCTCTCATAGATGATTGAATGGTGTTAGGGGTTAGGGGAGATGTGATCCGATAGCACTCATTGGAACCTCCCTCATTAAGGCTTCAAATTCATCACTCCAAGACTTCTATGTAGATCCAAAAATGATATCATCTACAGAAATTAAACTAAGAATGATATCCTTTTGTCCTTCTTTATGAATACGAGTCTTTGAGTCTATGTTCCCCTTCAGATAGCCATGTTTCTCTAAAAAGGTAGATAGAGTATCATACCAAGCTCTAGGAGCTTTGATGTAGTCCAGTACAGGCTTTAAAACAACCTATTACACTTCTTGGGGTGATCTGGATCACAAAACCAGGGAGGATGAGAGGACATAAACCTCCTCTTCAATAGTGTCCATACAAGAATGCACTCTTCACATCCATCTGAAAGACTATAAACGCCATATATGAGCAAAGCAAAAAATAACCATATGGCTTCCATCTAGCCACAGTGCAAAAAACAACATCATAGTCAACCCTTCTTCTTGCCTATGACCTTGACTACCAGCCTGCTTGTTCCTGAAAAACTAAAAAATAAAAAACTCCCCTCAATCATCTTTTTATTCCTGAATACCCAATAGTATCGTACCTAACACCTTAGGCACCATTGGGTAAATGCCACCAAGAACCCATTCTTGTGTGAAGCTTGAACAGCAACAGTTCTTCCTACATACTTCAACCCAAGCTTTCATCTTCAAGGGCTTCTGAGACTTTCCTTGGTTCAGATTGAGATAAAAAGCAAGCAAAAAGACAATGTTGTTGATCTTTATGATTGCTTCTTTGTTGTGCTTGTATGTAGCTCACTAGAGCATGAGCTTCAGTGATCTTCTTGAGAGAGCTTCTAGTCTAACGAGTGTAATTGGAGATCAACTTCCAAGGAATTTGACAATTAGGATAGCATTGAGTGAATCCTCAAGTGTGGGTGTTGTATTGACATCTACCTCATCTGTAGATTGTTGAAATCCAGTAAAATCCCATCATCATCATAAGATGCTTTCAAAGATACCTTCACTTGATTTATCATAAATCCTTATTTTAGGCATCTCATCATCATCTGCATCAGAGAAGACCTCTTCTTCATGATCAGCACTAGGAGAGATAGCTTCAATATTGCCAGGAGTAACTTCCTCAAAACCAGTATTAAGATTATCACTACCAGTATTAACAGGATTAGTACTGGTAGGTGCGTTGCAGGTACTGTCCCTAAGTGCTTCCAAAAGGCAAGACATCCAGCTCTTTCAAAGTCATAATGTCATCAGCAGACTTGGATATTGGTGTAGAAGATGGCTGCTTAGGGGAGTGGGTCTTCTTTGTAGCAATCTTTTCAGAAACCGCTGCTTTTCTAGTTGCTAGCACAGTCAAATATTGAAGAAAACCACCATCAGGTCCTGCAGCCATCCTCAGTCCTCATCATCAATATCAATGACATCTTTTGAACCTGCAGATGGTTAGCTTTGATTTGCAAAGAGACCGGTATATAGTTCATGGAGTCTGTAAATAATCTACGTCAAACATCCACCAATGGCCTATACCCTGTACATTGGGTTTTTTCCTCACGAAAGTTGACATAAGGTTTTTACTTCACTCTTTTGTTTACTAGATTATAAACCCTAAAGGCTTTACTGTTCATAAAGAGTAACCACAAGAAAACCCTCAATCAGATTTTCCATCAAAACTTTCCTAGGGCTAAAGAGTATTGAGAATGGTAACATAAGGCACCCAAATGGTCTTATTAGCTACGGATTGGTTTGTAGCCAACAAAACTCATAAGGAGTTTTGTTTCTGAGGCTTGATCAATCTTACCCTTTTGAAGGAAAAACAAGCATATGACTGCGTTCTGCCCAAAAAGTGGTAGGTAAGTGTGAGTCAGCTAGCATAGTCCCTAGCAGCCTCTAGAACGGTCCCTACTCATTCTCCTCAGCACCCCCATTATGCTGAGGAGTTCTTGCATTACTAAACTCCTGTTTTATACCCTTTTCCCCACAGAACTCAAGCATAACCCTATTTTTAAATTCAGTCCCATTATCTGATCTAATGATTTTTACTTTTTGATTAAGTTGGTTTTCTATCTGTCTTATAAAAGTCTTAAGGATGGCACTAGTCTCATCCTTTTTGGCTAGAAAGAAATAACCCAACAAAACCTTGAACAGTCATCAGTAATCACTAGACAGTAACTTGTATGGTTGATACTCCTTACTGAGGTAGGTCCAAATAAGTCCATATGCAAGGTGTGTAATGGGTGGGTCACATATCTGTCAATCTTGGCCTTACAGGAGGCCTTGTGTTGGCTTTCCCCTCTGACATAGCAACACAAGTGTGGTCCATTTTTTTTGAAACTCTTGACAGGTAACCCTCTAACTAGATTTCTCTCACAAGTTTATTTAGGTTTTTGAAATATTAAAGATGAACCTACACCTCCTGTGCCACAATTTAGCTTCATCAAATGAGCTTTTTGCTAATAAACAGCGTAATCGGGTCTTTTGAAGAATCAACAATTTTTCATATCAAAAGTATACAAGTTGTGTCGCCTAGGAACTTTAAGAAGGACCTTGATTTTCATGAGCATCTTGAAGTCAGAGGACACCACAAAACACTCTATTTTCAGTAAAAAGTACATTATCTTTTTATCACATATCTAGATAATGAGAATAGATTAAAATGTCCAAGTTCTTTCACAAAAGCCACATCATCAAAAACTAAATTTCCTAATCTAATTGTACCTTTTCCACTGATACTACCTTTACTTCCTCCAAAAGTAACAGATCCCACTTTGGATAGTTCTTGATAATCTTCAAGATGGGCCCTGTTACCAGTCATTACGAAGGTATGTATGTGCCCAGAACATCACTTATCAAAAATACCTCTATTCTCTATAATGCTTCAGTGATGATCCTGCACAATCAAAAAGAGATAGTTTTTCTGCTTTTGGACCCAGGCCTTCACGAGGCTTGGGTCCGCCTGTGGACCTCTAAAAACATTAACATTTGAATCAGGGTTGGTCCACTATTAGTATTGAGAGTGGTATTACCTTTTTCATCCAAACACAACCTCTAGGTCTTAACAGCAGTGCCCTTGTTGCCTTAACAACATATTTATTGACTTGTTTGCTGTATTCCTTGAAAAGGTCGATTTAAGGTGAACTTTGTTTTGAAACATTTCTTTGGACTTTTAAAGATTCACCTAGAATGTTTAAGGCTGGTTTTGTTGAAGTCTGGTTGCTACTGGTCTATTTTTATTCTAGCAGTATTAAAACGATAAGCACACTACAGAATAACATTTTGCTTGCCATATTAAATTGAGAACTACCAGACTTAATTTGAGTGCGCAAATTAACATCACACTACCTAAGAATTAAACATTTGCTTGCCAGTATTAAATGCTAGAACTACCAGACTTAATTTTGAGTCCACTGAAATAACAGTACTAACATTTCCATGACCCAGTATTAACATTTACCCTAACCAGTTTTTAATATTTTGCTAGCATTACTATGGATTGGGGCTAATGTTAACTTAGTTGTACAGGTCTGAGGAGAGAACTGATTTCTTATCACCCTGTTAGTGTTAGTCCAGGCCGGTGGTGGCTTTGCCGACCATGAGCATGAACCACCCTTGGCTCTTAAGAGCAGCTTCCTTGCCATCTTCTCTCATAATAGTCACTGTCCTTAATCAAGTGACTAGACTTCCACACACAAAACATGTTTTTTCTTTCAAAGAAATATCCGCACCTAATTCCCTTTCATTCTTGAATTCGATCTGTCTGTTATTTGAAGGAGATAGGTAGGGAGTCACTATTGTCCTAATTGGTTGCCAGGGTTTTTTACATGCCTGTGTCATAACTACGGGACAACTTTCTGTTTGGGGTTATAGAGCACATGTGGTTGAGTCTTTGGGTGGCCAATGGTAACCTGCTCAATAGAAGGTATAGTAAATAATGGTCATGGATAGGTCATCATTGAACTTAAGGTTAGATACAGCTCTAGCTACCCCATCACTGTCATAGATGGAAAGGTTGAGTAAACAGTGGAAAATTAGCATCAGACACAGTAGACTAGGAGAATTGAGGTGAGGTCCATATTTACCATACTCATACAAGAATCATCTATGTCCTCACTGATACCCTAGGTATAATCACCACTAAGATGGATGGGGGACCCTCTAATAACTCTACCTGTTTAAAATCTGCTATATAGTGGGATGACATATAGCAGCATCTGTTTCCCTAAGAGCAAACTACCTCTACTTATCTCTTCCTCATATCCCTCAGGACCTCAGCATTTGATTGTAGGCATATCCTCTACCTATCTTAACAGTTGAGCTCACCCACTATAATTAGCATCCAAAAGATTTTTATAGAAAATGCAAACCAAGAATCACAATTTTTGTAAATGCATCTTGTCCTTGAACAATCTTTCCATTCTATTCTTCTAGTACTTTTCTTATAGCTTTTTTCATCTTTTTTTAAAAATTTGATTAAGGCTTGAAAATTTAATTTTTTCAGTAAGGAAGATTGTTTTTTGTGGGAGGCTCTAAGCTGAGTTTCTAATTTCTTAACGACTATCTTATGGGCAGTTAATGGCAACTTTCCCTGTCACCAAATATCGATTGCAATTCATCATACTTAGCTTGAAGAACATTATATGAATCTAAACACAACTTAGATCACATGGATACCTCTTATTTACAGTGAAAGGCCATTATAGCATTGATGAGTTCCTCATCTGGCCATCAGCTCTACCCAATTTGATCTACCTTCATCAATGGCATTCAAGGCTTCCATTTCAGTTCGCACTAATAGGCTTGAAATCCTGACCACCTACCCGCTTCCTGCCTGCTACGTTCTTTGAACCTTTAAACTTGCACTCCCTGGCAAAATGCCAGATATTGTGTTAATTGAAACATTCTACTTTATCTCTAATCAAATGCCACATGCTTTTTTCCATCCTCTCTTGGCTGTCGGCCTGTCTCTTTGTAGAACTTCTTAATCTTTATGCAGTCATGAAGCAATCTGCCAATCTATATCTATTTCTTCCAAATCCCAATCATCAATTGATCTAGGTCCTTTATGTAATCATATAACACATCATCAGCATTTGTGGCTAGAAAAGAATGGATAACTTCATCAGCAAGACCAGGAGTAGCAGTTGTTGTTGCTTTGGAAGAGGAAGTGGTATAAGAACTATAACTTCCTGAGCTGTGGCTTGGCTTATGCTTGCTGGAAGAGGCTTTGGCTTGTGATAGAAAAGCCACATTATCAGATGTAAGGGAAGAAGATGATGTCTTTTTTTGGATGTCTTGTTCAAGACACTCAATTATTATATAAATCATCAATTGACAGTGTGTCAATATTCCTTCTCGTATCTCATTGTCATGCTAGACTGTCCACGCAGGAGGAAGGACCCTCAAAAACTTGTGATTTGCGTCTTCCATCTGACACACCAGCACCAAGGGCATCCAACTGTGATAGGAGTTTTTGGAACCTATCATAACCCTTTCCTCTAAGCTTTCCTTAGACGAGATAGTAAATGCCTCAAACTGTTGTTTCAAAATAGCTTTTTGCATTTTCTTTGAGTTTGCATTACCACCAAACCATGTCTTGATGGCTGCACCAGATCTCTTTTGGCACATCCATAGCCATGAAAACGTCTGAGATGATCTTTGGAACAGCCATTAGCAGTATGTTCTAGCTTTCCTTTCTTTCTCATCACAAACAGTTCTTCCTGTGTGCCGAGGAAAACCCTGTAATACACCATCCTTACCTTTTGGTGACACGCTTTCTTTGGAGTTCCATTCTGAATCACTTTCCAGACCTCATTATCTATATACTTAAGATATGTTCCATCTCCAAACGCCCACGTATCATAATCAACATTTTAGAGGACGAGTTTAAGAAGTTTTGAAAGTGTATTTGTGGTGATTATTTGTGGTGGTTTAGCAGGAGCATCTCCTTTGTTGGTTCTGGTACAGATCCATCCAAAGATGCATCATCAGAAGAGAAAGTTTCTCATGATATCATAAAAAGAAATAATCCATCATGAAGAGGAAAACATTAACGTTTATGTATGTTAGACATGATTATTTTGATTTGGTGGAATAAAAAGGTTTTGATCTATGTTCAATCTTGTGCAAAGTCCCCTTAGTGGCTCTGATACCACTTGTAGGTCCTTAATAACAGGATCTGAATGAGCCTTGAATGACTTATAGTCATTTGAATAAATCCAAAGATACTATAGGAGACAATGATTGTGAATACAAATATTGACGCGGAATATCAATACTTATACCAAGACGAACACAAGAACAAATACTAAAATTGCTATTACTATTACAATTTGATTGTGAATACTCAATCAACTGATGTTTACAATACTATTCTACGTTCCTTTTATAAGCATAAGGAACCCTAAACGCGTTAAGAGATAATACTTATCTCTTCCTAAATCAACTCTAAATTGATAACTATTACTAAAATTACAACAGACTTAACTGTCTGACCAAGCAGTATTAACTTTAATACTGCCAGACTTAAGTTAATGTTGGCAGACTTAACTTCTATACTATCAGTACTAACTATTATTAACAGACTTAACTTTAATACTAACAGTATTAAGTCTGTTTACAATATTTTCCTAACATATATTTTATTATATATTATATATATAATTTAGGACCAATCAAATTTTTGGCGTCGTTGCCGGGGAGGAGTGAAAGCGTTTGTCGTCTCGAAGCTTGATTATTTGTGCTTGAAGATTGTGAATATTTACACTAAAAACTAAAAAAAAACCCTAAAAGTACAAAAATATTTTCATTTTTTTTAGTCTAATTATCATTTAAAAAAAATTAAAAATATAAAAACATTTTCCTTAATTATCAATAAAAATCATCATCAATATAATGCTTTCAACTGAAGCATTATCATAA
>BQNB010059847.1:3877-37156 GCA_026074375.1 Tanacetum coccineum | reverse complement strand
TATATATAAGATGTATAAACTAGTTTTATAAATTGTTACTTGCTTAAATTTATACAAGTCCTCTAATTTAATTGTCCAAATAAAGTGTCATCATAATTATTTGTGTATAAACTTTATAATTAAATCTTTAACAATTAATTTATCAAGTGACTTTATAAATTAATCCACACTTGTATAACATATGTTCTTGCATTTTAAACATCATTTCACCATAGATAATTATAAATTCGAATCCATGATCATGCTCATTATATTTTATAAACTCATAAAATAAACCCTAGATGGTGATTAACAATATAACATTTATATAAAATATGAAATGAATAATTATAAAAGATTAGGGTTTGTATTAGACCTCAAAGAAGATGAATGAAGATGATACACAAATAAAACCCAAGTATTTAACCCTAAATACTTATCAAGAAACCCTAATTTCCTTTAGAAAACCCTAGTTTCTTCTTGAATAAACCCTTGCAAAAATCAATACCCAAGCTTCCAAACCACCTTGATATACCTTAGATATTACCCTTGATAACACTAGTATGATTATTACCTTTGTAAGATAAAAACTATGGAAACCCTACAATTAGATTTTGAGCCATGACTTTTACAAGGGAAACAAGAGAGAATTTTTGGTTGATTATTTGCTAGTTGTAAGTGTGTTAAGTCTTTACTAGTGCTTTCTTTTTATACTAGAAGTATTTAGCTAAACCATGGACTTAAGGGTGGTATAAGGACAATGTGTAAGGTGCTTTCCTCCCTAGGAGGAGGGATTGGACAATTTTTGGAGAAATGGGGCTTAAGGTGTACTTGTTGGTTTATTAACTAGATTTGATAATACTAGTGGAGAGTTTAGGAATTATTTGTGTATGCTTGTAGGTAAAACCGGCCATAAGGGTTTATGAAGTGTAAAATAATATAATTTTTGGATATTGGGTATAATAGTGAGTATTTGTTTGAGTATAGATAGGTATTGGTGCTTCCGTGCTTCCGTGCATGTTTGAATGTATTTTATTGCAAAACGTAAACGTTTTACGTAACCAATAAAAATAAATATGAAAAGTTATAAATTATCCTCGTAATAATTATATAACACTTAATTGACGTAAAATTTTACTTGTTTGATGTCCGTTTACGTTGAATGTTGATTTTTAGTTTACGCGATTTAACTAAACGATGAAAATTAAAAGCAAACGCGTAAAACCCTAAAAATAAATAATGGAAAGTATTGAGTCGTAAAATGACTTGAAATAATGGATTGTTACAAACATCAGCTTGAAGCTCAACCATGGTTCTATTATAACTAGCCATACCCCTAGAATCCGTGCATATAGCAGCCGTGTAAGAATCTAACATCAGAGGTTTGCCGAGTGATAACATCAAATAGTTAATACCTTTCTATATCAAATTCTTATGTTTATTGCCTTCTTTTATATAGTTTTAATATGAATTTGGTACTAAATCCATTGATACTTACATATTCAGATTGATCAAGGCATTAGAACGAAAAGACAAATAAAATGAAGAAATACTCAAGGAGTAACCTACTTGCTTTGGAGTTCATTATGGGTAACTCGTGAAAGAATGAAGTAAAGAAACGAAGACGAAAGTTTAAGAAATATTCACGAAATATCTCCAAAATAGGGTGCTTTAGTATTTTGACCATAACTTCTTCATACAAGATCTTTTTTAGATGATTCAAGTGGCCATGGAAAAAGGAAAGGGATATCTACAACTTTCGTGACTTGAGCTAAGCCTAGATCGCAACTGAAAAATAGTTACGATGCAAACATAATGTAACTACGCAGTAGCTCTACCCTTCAGCTACGCAGTAGTTTTTGTGACGTCATAAACTACGCCGTAGTGATAACATCAAATATTTAATACTTTTTAGTGGTAAAATACCCCCTATATTACCTGCAAATGTTTCACTAATACTAGAAAATGAGATATTTTTTATCATTTTGTAGTTTTCAGGTGAAATGTAGGAAAATGACACGAAACATGGGAAAAAGGGCTTAAAGTGTAATTATATGAAGAATGTTACGACGTAATACCAAAAATGGTTACACCGTAACATATATTAAGCAAGTATGAAGATCAAGGACAACTTCGGCGTAACACCATATCTAGTTACGCCGTAAACATGTATTTAGAAGGAAATCTTACAAAAGATAGCGTTATGGCGCACTCATTTTGGTTACGCCGTAACCATGAAGATCCACAAATGTGGAATGAAGATTACATACGTATAGAAATTATCTAAAGGTTACGGCGTAATGCAATATTTGGTTATGCCGTAACAATTGCTTATTTATGGAATGCCATGTAAGAAGGTTACGGCGTAACACATTTAACAGTTACGCCGTAACAGGTTCAATACTTATAAATAGAGGCCTCATTCAAGCTATTCCGACATCACTTCCTCAACAACCAATTAGAGAGGCGAAAAAGGCTTCCAACCTTCAAAGAATTCCACCTGGAGTCCAAGGGAGATCACACTTTATTTACTTTTTGTATTTAATCGTTCAAATACAAATACTATAAGAATTATGAGCTTTCAATCTATGATTACTTCTATGTCTTGTTGTGTTTCCGTTACAATGAACGGCTAAGCACTTAAAGTGCTGGCCTAGTTATGTAGTTACTATTGTTATGATGTTTGTTTCCTGTTAGATTATGGTTTTGTTAGATATTCCTTGACTATCGTGTAACTGTGGGTTTTGGTAGTACGAGTGGTTTGAACCTTGCTTGCCTCATTATTAGATTATCGTGTCAATATGGGATCCATCGGGTACTAGGGAGGATTTATGACTCTATCTCTAGTGTAGGAACTAACCGGTCTTCGCACTTATCACTCAAAATACTTAAAAAGCACAGGAACTCTTTCAGAGGGGGTTGATAATCTGTATAGGTTATTAGATAAGTTTTGAGAATAGTTGGGATTAATCACTACAACCTGGATATCTCACCTCCTATATGATTTAGACTGAGTCAGAATCTCGGGAAGTATAGGATAGACTAAATATACCTATTCAAGTCTCTCGACCTTAGAAACCACTAATGAAACCATCGTTTGACATTGCATAGGAAAAAGTTTTCATAACAATAGTAATAAAGTAACTAGGTTAGCACATTTTCTCTATTGATATCTCCAACTCTTTTAATCTTCAGTATTTAATTTTATTGTTATTTATTTCAAATCAATTCAAAAACCATTTCTAAACATGACAATTCAAATTAAAACTAATTACAACTTAGCTCTTGGGATGACCTCAGATTTACCATTCTATACTACCCAGAATCGGGTTCTCTGCCCGTTAGTGCGTTGTCAGGTAGATCGAGTTTTATAAATTTAAAACTTGGTAAATTATTATTTAAAAGAAAATACCCATCATGTAGCTCTAACGATTCAACTACGCAGTAGTTTTGGAAGGTGATGCGTATTATTTGCTTAAAATAATTTTGCAAGTTTTAAATTTATAAAACTCGTCTACCGATGTCTACACGCCCTAACGGGTAGAGAACCTGGTCGTATGTAGTGCAAGACTTGGTAAATCTGAGGTCGTCATAAGAGCTAAGTTGAAATAGTTTTAATTTGATTAGTGTCACGAATAGAAAATGGTTTTGAATATATTTTGAAAACTTAATAGGAAAATATATGCTAAGAGTAAATGAGATTGATGTGTCGTAGTAAGGTTGTAGTTTATGATAGTTCAAGTTTTAAATTTATATTTTGCCGACGTTACCTGTAGATCCTAAACCTAGATCGATTCCTTAGCTTGTAAAGAGTATGTTACCTTGGATAAATCCAAAATAACAATAGTAAAAACTTTGTGTGTATATCAAAGAGTATGCAGAATCTACTCTTTAATATCTGGAAGATATATCAATGGAACATTGAATATGAATGAATGAACACACGATGTAACAAAACGCTTCAATATTATTATTGATAATAATACGAGTACTCTATCTTAGTACTAGGGTTACAACCTTGAAGCTTACAAGACTCTTAATCTCTGGATCTGTGTATGTGTGTTTGTAAAGATAGATGTGATAGATGTGTTATTGAGATGTCTCAACTAATGCCCTAAAGCCTCCTTTTATAGACTAAGGAGTCCTAGTCGGCTTACAATATATTCCTAAGATATCTCAATCTTTTCTAAACATAAACATAATCTTCTAAATAAATACATGTATATCTTGTACATAAATATCTCAACACTTATCTTCACACGTATTCTTGTTCTCTAAACAATCTTTATCTCTTTAATTTGTCTTTATCCTCTTGACAGTAGAAAGTCTTCAAACAGTCGTAATCTTTCCACCAGCAGCACTAATAAACATAAGCAGTAGTAATATTAGTACTATCAGTACTAATATACACTAAAAGTAGTAACCTGTACTAGCAGTCTTAACTTTTACTACTAACAACACTAACTACTTAGCTTATATTTTAGTCTTCAACACTGAGCAGTCTTAACTTTCACTAACAGCAGTAAGTTTATGCTATCAGTACTAAATTATACTAACAATAGTAACTAACAGTGGTAACATTATACTACCAGTACTAACCACTTAGCATAATTCCCATTATGTACCTGAGCAGCAGTAACTTCTAAGAAGCCATGAAGTCTTTTAAGACCCAACAAATTGTCTTATAAATACTTGAATTTGATACATTTACGGTCATTTCATTGTTTTTAGGTAAAATGCAAGTATGTGACAAGAAACACTGGAAATAGACGAAAAAGTGAAGATAATACGGATTCTTACGAGACGTTGCGGCGTAACCCCTATGATAGTGTTATGCCGTAACATAATTCAAGCAAGACACGTCAGCTTACAAGATTAGGGCGTAACCATACTAAAGGTTTACGCCGTAACAGTGTTATTATGGAAAGATGACTCATCCGAGTCAGCATTACAGCGTAACATGCCCTGTTGATTACGCCATAACATATTTAAGCTTGTAATATGGAAAGGACGCGTCAGCACTTTACGGCGTAACACCTCATATGGTTACGTCGTAAAATATTCGAAACCTATAAATAGAGCCTCATAGCTCGAAGAATTCCATTAGAAGTCCAAGGGAGATCACACTTATCTTACTTTTGTATTTAATCGTTCATAAACCGCATCTGTAAGAATTATGAGTTTTCAATCCAATATTACTTTTATTAATTCTTGATGTGTTGTTGCTATGAGCGGTTAAGCACTTCAAGTGCTGGCCTAGTCATGAATTTACTATCGTTATAATGTTTGTTTCCTGCTAGATTATGGTTTCTTTGGATATCCTTTAACTATCGTGTACCCTTGGGTTTTGGTAGTATTACGGGTGGTTTAGATCATGTTAATCATGTTATTAGATTACCGATTAAACATGGGATTAGCAGGATTACTAGGGTAGGTTTGGAACCCTATCCTTAGTGTTAGAACTAACCAAGTTACCGCCTCTATCACTTAATATACTTAAAAAGCACATGAACTCTTTTAGAATGGGTTAATAATCTGTATAGGTTACTAGACTAGTTCTTGGGATAGTTAAGATTAATCACTATGACCTGGTTGCCCCACCTTCGTGACTTTCAGAGGATTCAGGATCGCAAGAATTATAGGACAAACTAAATATATCTATTTAGGTCTGTCGACTTTAGAAACCATCAATGAAACCATGGTGTAACATTGCATAGGAAAACGTAGTTATAACGGTAGTAATGAAATGGCTAGACTAGCACGCCTTTCTCCCTAATATCTTCTATTACTTTACTTTTCGCAAATTTACTTTCCTGTTATTTTCTTAAAATCAATCTTAAAACCATTCTTAAAACGTAACAATTTCAAATTAAAACTAATAACACTTAGCTCTTGGGATGACCTCGGATTTACCATTTATGTACTGCTCATGATCGGGTTCTCTGTCCGTTAGTGCGTTTGTCCGGTGAATCGAGTTTTATAAATTTAAAACTTGAACAAAATATATTTTAAAATAAAATACGCATCCCACTTAGCTATTAGGGTTTTACCCTTTGTTTTGTCTTATAAAAATCTTGTATTCTCTCTAGTTTATTATCATATTTTGCATTGCATATTTGGCTTCTACAACTACCACCGTACCAGTCTCAGACTTCTCAACATCATTCTCTGGTTAGTCATTTTAACGTTTAAGATGTACAAGATTTAGATCTATATTTTGGATTATTCTTCGGCTCAAGGTTCGGGTGGTCCATCCGTACCCGTTGAAGATGACTCTCCCGTTAAAAAGGTAGTACCCGTAAAAAAGTGTCAAAAATCCAAGACTTGTACAAGTGGAGATGAAACAATTCCATGGACCCCAACGGAAGAGTTAGAGTTATGTAAAGTTTGGATAAACAAGTCGAAATATACATTAAAGGGAACACTCAAAGTAGTAGGGGATTTTGGACAGCTGTATTGAGTTACTTTGAGAAGGAAATGGGAGAATCAAGAAGAGCCTACGACGCCCTCAACACCAAACAGAAAAAATATGGTTCGTCCTAAAATTGGTCAATTTTTCACGATTCACAATAATGTAAAACGGGGGAACTATAGTCGCGCAAATGACCAACAAGTGTTCGATCAAGCGTGCGCTGAATAACAAGCGACGTACGGTCAGAGCTTTACATTGATTGAGTCGTGTGAACTTTTGAGGGAGCATAAAAACAGAAAGAGATAGAAATGCTCAAGATTTACAAAACTAAATAAGTTTCTCTCAAAAAGTCAAAGATACCGAAAACCACCTCACGTGCCACATCGGACTCAACACATGGTGGTTTTAATCTCAATGAAGAAATGGATGATCTCGACACCAAGGAGGATGATGTTCGAGAAGTTTGACCAGTGGGTTTGGACAAGGCAAGGATAAAGCATAATCCTCCTTCATTCCTTCAAAATCTTCAATTGATGCATATTGTGTTGATTTGTTAGTCGATAAATAGGAAAATGTCAAATCGGGTTTCTTTTCCAAAAAGGAAGCTTGTGATTCTTATTTAGAGTTGAAGCAACGCTAAATGAAAGTGAATAAAAGACGCGTCAACAGCAAATAGAATTGGAACAACAAAAGATTGCACAAAAGCAAGAAGAAATTGAGTTGCAACATCAAATGTTTATCTTTCAACAAAAAAAGGACAAAGACCCCATGTTCTATAAAACTGTCGATAACCATTTGACCGGAAGACAATGAGCGATGGTGTTAGAGATAAAGCGAAAAATAAGAGAGAAATATAACTTTGACTATTAGTTTATGTTTTCTATTTCTATTGTAATGTTTTTAAATTTATTTGAAATATAAATGTGATGTTTTTTAATTATTAATGAATTTTTTTGTGTTTAAAAAATGAAAAAAATATGGTGATTGCGATTTTGTCTGATCACCATTACACTAATTTGATCATGAAGAAAATTATAGAGAAAGTTGAGTTAACATAATGTGACAGTGTGACCACGATCTTGTATGGTCACTAACACTATCACACTCTTAAACCTCCTTTTGATTTTGATGTCATATCCCATCACACTATTTTGATTATCAATTATTTTAACAAATTAATAAATTTCAATAATTTAAAATAAAATTACAAATATAATAAAACTAAATACAAATTTCAAAAAGAAAGACCTCAAAAAATACATTACTAAAAATTAATTTTAAAAACAAACTTTTCAAATGTTTAAGGTATAAATTGAAACTTTTTTATGTGTAAAAATTTAAAAAAAAGAGAGATAAAACTAAAAAAATAAAAAATTTGCAACCCTTCTTTGTGAAAACACATACAAAATAAACACACCACAAACACTAATAAGATATAAAGGGGCTTGCACCATTTTTAGTATAAATGAAACAATAAACAAGCACAAAACACTTGTTTATCATGTTATAGTGTACGCCATCCCCTTGGCATGCATTATATAACCTCATGTGGGTTGGGGTGTGGTAGCGCCGCCATGGTGTGACCCGCCTTGAAGAAACGCTAGCTTTTACGCCATTATACGCAGCGCTCTTGCAGGCTTATATGAGATTGTTATATCACAAACTTATTTATGCTCGTAAGTTTTAAAATTGTATAAATCAGAAGGAATATTGAAAATATCTTATCTATATTCATGAATAACGAATATTACAAATGATTAAATAGAAAATACAAAGACAAAACTCTAATCGCTAAACAATAAAACTGAAGGGCCTAAACTAGTATGGGTCGGACCTATTGGCATTATTAACTAACATACTCCCTAAACTCACAACGCCACAACGGTAAACATTGAGAGTTTGTCAAACAAAAAGAAATTAAAACTGAAAAATCAAACGCACAACGGAGTGTCCCGGAGTGCAGACTCGATGCTAGACGAAGTCTCAGTCCGATGCAATCCAAACTCTAACAAGGCGAAATCATGTATGAAACAAACGGACCAGGTCGATACAAAACCAAAACTGGTTGCAAAATCACAGTAGAGCAACAGAAATACAGAGATGAATGAGAGCACATTTAGACAGACATAGCAGATTCAGGCAGACATAGCGGAATTAGGTAAACAGATGCAACATAAGCATATTCAAGAGCGAATCATATGCAGAACTAGGTAAAATCAGACATATACAAAATCAGACATGACCATAACCAAAACCAGATACGAAACCAAAACCAATAAAAGTTGTTGATGTCGAAATGCTAGACATAACTACTCAAGACTTAATTGGATTAGTTAGGAACGTAGCATCATTATCACCAATACATAACCAATTACCAATTTAGAATCTGAACCAAACAATAACCTAATACAAATACCAATACCATGACAAACCAAACTATTAACCATCGAAACTCACAAATTAAAACCTAATATACTATGCTTTTCCATTCTGTAATTTAGACAACCAATCATAATCAGTCAATCTACTTTTTTTTGTAAAAGAAGTAATTTAAGCAGACACGGCAAAACCACAAACAAGACCAAATGAAAATCAAACAAACAATTCTTCTAATTATTCAAATAATGAAACCCGTTCAACAACTTAATTGAGGAATGTATATGACACAATAGTTGAATTTATAATACCAAAACATGCGCTAAACTCGTTAACCTCTAACCAACCCACTAACTACATCATGGTAATGCTATAATCAAATAACCCAACCGAAATTTAATAATGAAAGAATTATCCAATCGATTAGTAACAATACTTATGATAATCAAACCATACTCTAATTAATTCCAAGATACTCCACTAACATGTATGCTTACCTTTAAATTTTACAACCCAATCAAACTGTTGACGCAAACATGTTGGATCCATGTGAAAAATAAATTTTTATTATTTATTTTAGTAGCTCTGATACCATGTTAAAATTAGAGGCAATATTGAAAATATAGTATTCAGATTCACAAATAACTAAGATTACAAATGATTAAATAGATAATACAAAGACAAAACCCTAAGTGATGAACAATAAAAGTGAAAGGCTTAAACTAGTACGATCCGAGCCTATAAAAGTAAAAGCAAAACCCTAAGTGATTTAAACAAGATTAGCTTAAACAGACACCTATGTGAATGAAATGAGTCTAGTCTGGCTTGTTTATTAAACAAGACACAATTTATACTAACAAATATGGATATATCGAATACAAAAAAAAATGTCAATTACCATTCGCTTTGAAGAAAACATATATTCTTATAGTGGTCTATAGAAGGTAGCATTTTCATCCATGTGATTTGACTGATCAATCCAACGACAGTTATGAAGCATCATTTCACTTATAATAAAAAAAAGCTTATGATGACTCATAATGATTTACCTTAAAAAATAGAGTTTCAAAATATAAATACATAAAATCATATACTTTAAATCAGTATTAAAGAGTAGATAACATAAATCGTCCCTGACCTTTGGTCGAATTGCAACTTTCGTACCTACCATTTTGAAAGTGAAGATACCATCCTTGTGGGAAACCTTTGGGTAAGTTTTGGTCCCTGGTTTCAAACGGCGTTAAGTGGATTCCATTAGCACTTGCACGTTAGCCCTTTTGGCCAACGACCGTTGCATCGTCTATCTTTTATACAAACGGCCGTTTATAATTTAAAATTTTCGGTTTATTTAAAGTTTTTCGATTTTTTATATACATTTTTATAATAACATATACGTTTTTATATACTATTTTACACGCTTTTATATGCATTTTAAAGTTCTTAAACATTTCTCGAGATTCACCTTTACAAAAAGACCAAAAAATAATAAAATAAGCTTGCTACAGTGTTATGTGAGGAAGTAACAGTGAAATGTACAGTAAGTGGTTACAAAAGTCTCCAACGTCCCATTATCTAATCCTTTCCTTCTTGAAGCTTCTTTATCTCTTCATTGAGATTAAAAAACAACTGCCATCTACTGGTTTCCACCAAACTACTGGGTTAGATCATGACTCATAAACTCACAAGACACAAATTCTTCACTCTTATGAATACTAAATCTAACAAAAACCCTTCATCTAAAATTGTTAAATCTAATTTTTTTTAACAACAATCGACCGATGCCAACACTATAATCTGCAAGTGTTGCCTTTATAACTGTTTAAAAATTTTGGTGATTTTATTTTTGAGAGGTTTTCGGTGTTAGCGGTTTTGGAGACAGTATGGCGGTTTCATGAGTTAGGTGGGTTGTTGGTTTATAATGAAAAGTAGTTATGAGGTTATGGTGTTTTGATTTTTGCCCTTTGACTTTTGCCTTTTGATGTTGTTCTAGTTATTTTAATTTAAGCATCTTAATAATGATTGGCAGTGGGTGATATTCGACATGTATCTTGGTTAGGCAGTCGTGATGGTATTTAAGCAAATGCAACTGGTGTTTGCATCCATGGTGGTGTTTGATCCCCTTTTGTCCGATTGCTTCTGATTTTGGAATATCTCATTTACTCATAAAACTGTTTTATACGTAAGAATGTGTATAAAGTATTAGGAAGTGCTCATATCATAGTAAATAATCATACGACCGGAGATACGTGAGCCTATGGGGTCACACACGTATACACCGAGATACTACATTTTATTATGTAATTAATATATTCACAGTAACTAAATTAATTATATTAGTAATCATTTGACGAATCGATCGACAGTCATTAATAATCCATTATACGCATTATTTAACTTTAAGCCTATTTAATTAACGTGTAGTAGACATGTTGATTAACCAAGTCCAAAATCATTATGGATATCCTATATTGGGACTAAGGGGTGGCCAACCTACGGTAAAAGAAAAGGAAAGAAAACAAAATTTGTTCCTTAAGTTGTTTTTATTGTATTATGCTAGTCTTAAACACAACCTATAAATACAAAGCCTTAGGAAACGAATATTGATCTTTTCTCTCCTTTAAACCTTAAAAACAATCATCCCTTATACCCTTTAAGGTTCTTAGGATGATTTCTACGAAAACAACTAACCGTGAGTTTCGTTGTTCAATCGTGAATCAAGAACTAGCATTCGGGTAGCATTCAAGGATGTGTAGCGCATACACTACATAGAGGTTAGTTATTTTAGTAACTTATGATTTTATTTCTTGGGGTTTAATGAAGAACAAATCGTTCTTAGCTCCATTTTTATCAACCGAATTCAAGAATAAGAGGTTAGTAACTTTATATATATGTTAATCCGTGTACATCATGCGAGATCCCTTTGGACGTTTTCTGTTGCATACTCATGATAATTATTTTGGAAACCGTTATCTAAAAAACCTAATATTACGTAAATATTAAACGAGCTATGCAGCAGATCTATTCATATAGCACTTATAATTAACATAAACAATAAACATAAAACACATCGAATAGCAACCAAGCTACGTGAAGAACCAAAGACTTCTTCGAGTACACGCATGTGTGTAATACATGCGAACCAAAACCCTTCAAGTTACTAAAGTAAGTAACCTCCACGTGTTCATACACTACACGTCAACCAATATCACCCGAATGCTAGTTCCACGAACCAACGCTTCAAGAATATGTCAAGTAGTCGAAGAAACCAAAAATCCCTAAAAGGGGTTTTATTTGGTTCGACTACAAAGAGAAGAAGAAGAAAGGGATGGGATAAATAATGAGGTATAGGGATCCTCTATTTATAGTGTTAGGATTATGGTTACATAGCTTTGGAAAAAAGCTACCTAATTTTGACACTTTGGTCCCACTTTTTTCTATCTCTATATCCGTCCCTTAAAAGTCACCAAACTCAACCAAAAGAAGAACAAGGACATAAATTTGTAGTCCTATTAATCCAGAGTCACATAGATAAGTTGTATGTACTTCTATCCCAAAATTTAGCCTACGTTATGTCGCCATGCATTCTAGATCCAGTTGAATGATTGATTAAACACATAATCGATACATAAACTGATATGAAGTGATAAACACAATCAACATGCAACGAATAAGTAAACAATCGATATAAATAAAACCAAACATTAAATTATCATAAACATGACTAATACCTAAAGGTATTAGCATATACTCATTGCAACAATACACAGTATCATAGACGAACGATTAAATAAACACACGTTATGCTAATCGAATATTTATAGTAAAGTTTAAAGACTACAAGAGTTTTCCTATTGACTTGAGGCACTTGCAAGACCTTCTTGGCTTCTAAAATCGTTTGTAGATCGTACTTGGTGGTCTTTGCATACTGAAAACTGAGTTTTAGGTTTTCTATTTATAAGCTCTAAAAACAGGTCGATACGCCATATTGGGGGGATCTGATATAGCGTATTAGGATAACTTGGAGTGGGCTTCATGATTATATTATTCTGGAATATCTACTAACCGCCACTGAATACGGCGTATATGAGCTTCTGGATACGGCATATTGGATGGAAAGCGTGTTTCTTCAGAATGTTAACCAAAGTATCTTATATGGCATATCTGCTGATGTGGATACGACGTATTCTTCAAAGTCAGGCAATGGTCTTGATCTTGTCTAAGTCTTGGGAAATAACGTATATGTATAGAATGATACATCGTATTATTTAGAATTAGTAGACTTTCGTGAACTTATTCATTTACGATCCAAAACACACTCTTTTCTCCATCTTTTGCCAAATGCTCAATGATAACTGAGATTTACACAATTAAGCTATTAAGTATCAGATCTTATATAAAACAATACAAAACGAGCAATATAAATGGGATAAATGATGCTAATAATGTAAATTTATTTGATGTCATCAGCTATCGTTTGTTATTTTATATTTTGCGAACGTTTATTTGTCATCATTAAAACATAAAGGAGATCCTAGTCAATGTTTCACCAACATAGATGTTTATGAGTTTGGCACGTATTCGAGTGTCGTTATGGCAGCACAGGCTTGCTAAGCTTGTAAACATGGCAGACATATCCTCAAAACGAAATGGATTTTAAAGTTATGGTTGTTTTTGGGTTGCGTGTTGGGTTGTGTGTTTTGCAGGCACATCTTTGGAAAATAGATAGATGGAAAAAGGAAGATGTCAGCCCACATTTTGCTTAGCTTATGAACATAAGTCTTAACCTGTCTATGACTATCAGTGCGTCCGATTAAAGCTGAGTTGAAAAATCTCTTACACTCAAATTTTACTGTTCAGGAACATGATGGGTGAAAATTGCTTGTATCCGGTTACGAACTTGCAAATACGAGCTAAAGGATTGCACATTGTGACAAAACGAGGCATTTTTTTATAAAGGTTAGTACTTATATACAATGTGGGTTTCAACTTATAAAATGGACAATGTGGGTTTTGATTTATGGGATGAAGCTTTAGGAAAATGTGTGATGTCATTTATGTGTGTGCATATGAAGAAATGAGAGACAATGCGGTGAGAGGGTACTGAATGTGACAATTTTCTACTAAGTGTATAATAAGGCATGGCTTATTTTAAAACTAGTAGGCCTATATATCAACTAATTTTCTAGCTTATGAAGTTATTTTAAATTTATTATAGGCAATGAAGATAGTATTGGTTTTATACGTTTCTTATTTTCTAACTGTAATAACTTAATGGATAATGATAGGTGAATCTTGATGAGGCAACATGACTAGAGTAGTCTTGGTAGCCATGGCGGGTCGGATACCCTTTTATCCGGTTATGCACTCATAAATCTGAGCCAAACGATTTCACACTTGGATGAAACGAGGCTTTTTATTGAGCTTATGACTTTTGTATTGTGACATTAGTTCAATAAAGAGTGTTAGAACTTATTGCATTCTAAGAACGCAAATAAGTTGTTTTCTGATTATCGAATACTCAAACTTCTTTGTGTTTTGAACCAAACATTTTTGGTCGTTACTTATTTGTGTTCTGAAAAAAATTGATTTTTTCATTTTAAAGATATTTTGGTTGTCCACATATTGGAGGGGAAAATTATTAGATTTGCAAAATCCAATATATGGTTCCAAATATCTACTGTTGTGGAGCTGGAACTGCTGTTGATACAGAAGCTAATGAGAAGATAATGAGGAAGGTAGCTTTCATCATGCCGCTTATTTGAAATAGATACTACTAGCTAAAAAATTGTTTTTTTTTGATAAGTTTGTTAAAACTGAATTTGATTTTTTTTGGGAGTAAATTATAAATAAGCATATATGTATAACGAGTTTGTTTTAGCCAAACACTAAAAAGTGCTTTTAATAAGAAAATAACCTGAAAAAAATAAGCAATCTCATTTATGTAATATATTTAAAATACTATAATGAAAGTGGACTTTTTTAAATTCCTTTTGCTACTGTAGTAAAGCACATTAGTAGAAATTGTTCGCACAATACAACAGAGAAAAGGGGTGTTTGGACACAGATTTTATGACTTCATATGTTGTTTTTAACATCTTTAATATGTTGTTTGGACAACAGAGAAAAGGGATGTTTGCACACATATTTTACATCTTCATATGATGGTTTTAGCAGCTTTTTACGCTTTGTATCATGTTTTAAGCTTTTATATGTTGTTTAGATAGCTTATAATAATGGCTAAGCGCATTGAACAGTTCTTTTTATAGCGTGTGTGGAAAACCAGAAAGGGGTGGGGGTTGAATTGTTTTAACGTTTTAAAACTATATTACAAAACTTATATGTTATCACTTAAGGCGGAAACAAGGTCAATACATATGCTATCAGTCTTCACAAATATGAATTCTGGTATTATTGAAAGACATCATGGACACAATGATGCATTGCACAACCTTTCTCAGCCATTCAAGTTTCTAGAAAAAGATTCTTGTCCCATTTGTCATGGAGATTAACATGACTACTAATAACTTCTCACTCCGAGAATGCTAATATTGAAAAGGTGGTAATCTGCTTTAGCCTCTGATCACTAAAATTAAAGCGCACAAATCGAGTCTAGAGCCAAAGAGATCAAATATAAATCTTATTAGGACACATAAATGACAAACACTTGTTGTTCACAAATAAGAACACAAGTGGTATTAAAGAGTTCTAAACATTATCCTTGTGATCTTGACATAACATTCAAAGTGATACTTTCACAGTGACAAATGAAAATCCTTCTAGTGTCATCATCAAACAACACTGCGGTAGGTGACTTGGGAGATTCTATAAGAATCAAACTTCTGCTAACTGGAAATCCAATGTGATCCATGTATTGGGATTTAACGGGAAACACCTAAAATTATTGTTGCGTACTTCACAGTTTGCATCAATGATTCACCTATGTTTGTTGTTATCCTAACTTGTACAAGAATCCAGATATAGGAATAGGTGTAGAATATCAAAAAGCTTCGTTAGCATCTGCAGACGTGTCAGCTCTAGATAAACCACACTTTCAGTTGTTAAGAAGATTCATTCATTATGCGAATCATGAAGACGCATGTACAGTATTTATACTGTGAAACGGTCCTCATAGAACCGAAGGTTAAAGTTACCGAACTTCGACGAATGAACAAGACATCTGTCCATATCTGTTATCTATTGTTAACCCCCATAAATGCAGGTTTAAACGATTGAGTAATGTAGCACCTCGTAATTTTTAAAAGATAATAATATTATTATAAGCGAAATGTAGCGCCTTTTAATTTTAGATATCCATATAATGATATAAAATAAAGTATTAAACTAATATAAATTCTACAAGGTTACAAGATATGTAGGTGAATTTAGAAATAAAAGTAATATGAATATGAAAATTATTTTTGTAAATGTTATCTACGTCATCAAATAACTATAAGTAACACTAGTTACAATAATATGTATATGTCCTTTTATATTGGATAATGTTTGAATGAAAACAAAATGAATATACTTACATTCTTATCTTGTGTAAGAACTTGTCATACATACCACGAGGATGCAGCAAACAAACAAATGGCACCATAGGATGCGAATAGTAAAGCTAATAGTAACCGATAAGATGTAGACATTTTGAAAAAAATTACGAAAGAGTGTCTAATATCTCGTATATAAATAGCTCTTGACCAATTGAAGTGATATGATACCAATTTCCTCAAAGTATTCCTTTTATACTCGACCCTCATAAAAGTTGAATATCGCTAATTTGAAGTTAATATTTCTCCGAAGTTTAACGTGGTTCACTAACTTTTACCAACAATCGGCGTTGGACTAGTAAGTTGCTATATACTCCATTTTTAACCTTAAAAATATCTACGTCGTGTTGGATCAGTTTTAATAATGTTTTATTGTTTTATTATATGATGATGCTTATTATGATCCAACAAAATTGTTTAACTTGAGCAATAATATTTCTTGCGCATTTTTGTAACCATTGATACCGTAAAAATTATTTTGGCATGCATTAAAATTGATTTTATAGAACCGTAGAGGGGGGTGAATACGATTTTCTTAACTTCTTCAAAGTTTATAAAACTTCAAGTCTTAAAAGAATCGAGTGGTGTGATGATCTACTTAGGAAAGAAATAATAAGTAGATTGAGATGGAGAGAGAGAGAGAGAGACCACGATGTATACTGGTTCGAGAAGGGGGTTTAGTCCTTCCGTACGTCCAGTTGCGAATCCACGACACCTATACCATTCCTAGTATAATCCTTATGGTGGACTATAAACCGTATTATAATTTAACTCCACCGATATGCATAAAGACCGACGCTCACAAAGAAGAGTTACTACCTATGGTATTCCGCCCTCGAAATCCACCCCTAAGAACCTGTGATTTGACTTTACCTATAACCACTATAGACTTCCCCTTGGAAGCATACCAAACCCCAACTAGATCAAGAATATTACAATTGATTATTGTATCAATTCATTGATGATTTTCACAAATAAAAGCAAAACTTCTCCTACATTCACATACGATCGATCTACTCAATTCATCTTTATTAAATCTATTATTGAATTTGTGATTGGTTAATGATCTATCCATGGACTTCTCACGTATTTAACTAATAGATTTTTAGGTAGTATAGGGTGATCTGTAATTATTGGTTTAGGTTTTCGCTGATTATGTGCAATTAATACAATTCTTCATCTCTCTGCCGCATATTCATTTATTGTTATATTGTTATTGGCATGCACTTAGTATTAAACCTTAATTTTGCTTATAGTTTTGATATTTAATGTCGCATATTGATTCTAAAACCCTATTTTAGGGTTATTGCGCAAAAGAAGATACGACGTTTAATTGTTTCTTCTTGTTCTATGGTTTGTATGATTTGATAATGAAAGCTGGTTTTTTGGATTCGAGAGGAGGGGTAGAAAAAAGAAGAAGAGTAACAATAATGTTTCCTTTGGACCTGGATCGGATTCTGGTTCAACTCCGTTAGTGGATGCTACTGGTACTATTCATATAGGTACTGGTTTGATTAACAACTTAAGGAATGGTAGGAACGGTGATGGTGATTCAGAGAATGTTGGGCAGACTTGTCCTAATTCAGGATTGAACCCACCACTACCTTCGCAGGAAACTACTTCGGTTGGTAATGCTCCCAGTAAGTCTTCATATGCAAATGTTACTGGTAAACCAAGTGGGAAGAAAGTTAATATTCATACTTTGTTTACATCGGGGGGAAATGGGATTGATGTGGTTGTCCTGATGGAGTCTATTAGAGCTATAAGTGAGCGGTTTGTTAATACTACTTATGGTTTTTTCTTGGGGAAGCGGGTGGCCTATCCTGTTGTTGCTAACTATGTTAGAAACACTTGGGGAAAATATGGGCTGGTTCGATCAATGTTTAGATCATCTACAGGGCTATTCTCCTTTTAATTTAGCTCTATGGAGGGTTTGAATTCAATGCTTGAAAATGGATCATGGTTTATTCGCAATAATCTACTTATTCTAAATAAATGGCATCCGAATGTAAACCTATTGAAAGAAGATGTTGGTACAGTTCCAGTTTAGGTTAAACTTCATGGTGTTCATGTTACGGCCTTCAGTGAGGGTGGTTTGAGTGCCATTACTACTAAACTAGGTACTTTTCTAATGCTTGACTCTTATACGTCTGATATGTGAATGCAATCATGGGGCAGGTCAAGCTATGCTAAAGCTATGATTGAGCTTCGAGCTGATGTGGAGTTGAAAGATAACATTATAGCGGCTATGCCTAAAATTACTAAGGAATGCTACTATACTTGTAACATTCGTGTTGAGTATGAGTGGAAACCTCCTATATGTGCCTGTTATAAGGTATTTGGCGATGTTTAAGAGGAATGTCTCAAGAATACAGGTGCTGGTGAGACGAAGAATATGAAGAAGACTAGTCAAACTCCTAAAGGTATTTTGGTTGGCCAGAAGATAGGATTTAAACCTAAACAATTTTATCAACCTATTTCTAAAAAGCCTCTACTGACAACACTAGCGTTAACAAGAAGAAAAATGTGGAACCAACTAAAGAGGTAAGTAAGTCAAACCCGTTTGAGGTGCTAACATCGGTCAAAATAGATGTAGATTTGGGTACAAATGGAGGAACTTCAAATTTGGCCAGTCAAGCGACTAATTCTAGTGGATCTTCATTCTGGAATGTGGATGCTAGTAGTCCTAGTACTACTCCTGTTATTAAGAAAATTAATAAGATTGAAAAATTAATTATTGAAGGAAAAGTTACCTTGGTGGACGATCACGGTAAACCATTGGAAAAGGTTGTTTCTTTGGGTTATTATGATAGCGAGGACGAGGTTGCATCTGTTGATAATAACATGGCTAAATTTCTGGCTAAAGAGGATGGCTATGGTAAACAGACTTTGCTTGAGAAATGGACGAAATCTTACGAAAATGGTGACTACGGATTTGACCCATACAATGATGATATGTATGAAAGTCATGATATTCCTGAAAAGCTTCAAGCTATTTGTGATAATTTGGATATTACAGTTAGTGGCCGTAGGAAGAAATAGTTTTTGTGTATTATTGTTTCTTTTATAGGTCTTTTCTAGTTGTTTTCCTTCCTTAAATAAAGTTGTTTGCCCACGTAACGGGCGATGATGTGGGGCTCACCCTCATCCCTATGCTTAGTTTTTTTTTGGCGTAATAAAATTTACCGAGGAAATCCTTTACCTAAAAAAACCCTAACTAAATCCCTAATGATCTAGGCTTGATCTCTCAGATACAAGACTTCCCTTAAAACTCGATTGATTAAATGATAGATAGTTGAACCAAGTCCTATCCTAACCTAGAGACTTGATTAAAAGAAAGTGTATGCGAAAGAAGACCCTCGACTTATAATACACAAGTGTGGATTAGGTACTTATGTATTTCTCTTGCGAAGCTGTGTTATTCAATAGAATGATAGAGGAGAAGATTAAGAACACAATAGTGGTTAGACTTAGAGTATTAGAGAAAAGAAAAAAGAGGAAAGAATGTTTGCAAGAGGTGAGGAATATAAAGCGCACGGTTGGGTATTTAGAGGCCAAGAGTCCCAAAAGTGGGAAAATAATTCACGAGTGGCGCGTTGCCCACGCGTCAGCGCATGTCCAGCACGCCAGATTCCCGAATTATTTTCTTCCAGACCTTGGCGTTTTAAATACCCGCAATTGTTAAACCTCTAATTTTACTTCACGCTATGATATTTCAATCATTCTTATACTCAAGGTCAACCAACTCAAATAGCTATTTGATAAAAGCGTTTGTGAAGTATTTAAAAGACTTGTGTTTTTCCGATATCAAAAAGAGACAAAAGAACTATCAGACAAGGGGATTTTAGGTATTCCTCCAATGTAACTAGCTTAGTTAGGATCCAACCAAGGTTTGAGAAGCTAATTAGGGTACAAGGGAATATTTTAAGAATAGTATTAACTTGGAGAGAAAGGGTGAATGTTATAGGAGAAGATTTAAAATTTAAATTTCAAATGTTTTAGGCACATGTTGGATTAGAGGAAGAGATAAGGACGAGTTGTATACTTTTATGCGAGTTAGCATGAGGTGATGTTGTTGTGATGGAAATGAGCATCTTGATCATTTTTGAAATGAAGGGTTAAGATGAGATGGTGAAGGGTAAGTTAGATAGGTGAAGTGGCATGATCAAGGGTGGATAGAGAAATATGTTTGTTTAGATGGAGAAGTGTGTTTGTTTATGTGTTTGTTTGTGTGTTTGAATCTTAATCTAATGGAGGAAAAGAGAGCGAGCTAAGATGGATTGATGAAGTGGTATAATCAAGGGCTAAGATGATAGAGTATGTGTATATGTGAAATTCAAATTAGTTTATGAAGAAGAATATGAATAGGAGATATGTGGTAGAGAATGTTTTGATGTGATGTGGAGCAAGCTAAGATATAGAATGTTTAAATGAGGAAGGTTTGATCTTGTGAAGGCTTAAGAAGAAGATGTATGAAGATAAATGGTGATTAGAGTAAAATCAAAGGATTAATTTGGGTTTATAATCACATTGCCAATAAGATAGAAAAGAGTGGGCATATGTGATTATGGGATGGTTTAAGAAAAGAGTGTTTAGAATGTATGGAGGACATAATCATTTGTTAGGTAAGAAGGGTAAACAGATGATTAGGAATGATGTATTATAGGAAGTATGGTATGGAAGTGTTATATGGAGAAGTATGGGAGTTTGTAAGATATCTTGTACATGTGAGGAATACATGTGTAAGTTTGTAAATCATTTATAGGTAAGGAGGTGAGAAAAATCATGATTGACATTCAAATACTACAAACTCAATTAGTCACTTAGACTTAATCCATGATAATCAAGGATTTGATCACTATTCATCTTGATGCAAACAAGCTAAGTGATTTGCATCTCAACTAATGCATATCCCATATCGGGAATGGATGCATTTACGCAAAGTAACCTTTGACTTAGTTTGACCAATAAGGGTGTAAAACCCGTTACGTGATTAGGAACAGCGTAAATCCAGATTAAGGTCAAATAAATAATTTTGTTTGATGGTATGTTGAAAGTAAGTTAATACTAGGTTTAGAAAGAAGTTTTGGTATTGGCTAGAGGCGTTTAATAAAAGATTTGAGTTGGCGTTTTGTTGAAAAACGGGAGGATTCGTCTTTGCACCTCTCTATGTTTAAACTTCATTTGGAGTGTTCCCAAATGCTCACATATCATATACATACCTTTATTGAATTTTCCACATGTTTCGGTAAGAGGAAAGCCGACAAACTAAATCCGTAAAAATGGATACCGTGAGTGGCGCGCTGACGCGTGCCCAGCACGCCAGTTTCATAAAATCCGTTTTTACGGATTCGGCTACCTTTTGTTATTTTACATTTTGCAAACGTTTATTTGTGATCGTTAAAACATAAAGGATATCCTAGTCAATGTTGCACCAACATATTTCTATGTTGATATTTATGTGACATTTTATGGTTAATAAACATGGATAATCATATGTATGGCCAGAAATGGTGTGTGATGCTCATGAGAAAATGACGTATGAATGATTGAATGAGTTCGTTCCTATTAAATTAAGATGGCGTATATTGCCAGTCGGTCATTTGAACACACCTACGTAAGCAATGCAAGAGATGTTGCCTATTTATGATAATAAAATTTTTGTGTAAGAATATTATGAGGTTTATTATGTGAAAAGGTACAAGTTATGTTTCAGCTTGAAAAATAAGGTCATACTTATTTATGCTCATATTACCCATTTGGTCTGTTATATGCTCTGTTTTACTAATCAAAATTATTTAATTCCATTATCCACTTGCATAAATATTTCTACCCTTGTGTATAGCTACTTTTTGGGCACGGTCGCTCACTCTTACATTTCTACCCTCAGGTTACAAAGCAGGAATATACAGTTTTGATGGTGGTATGAAGAGTAGTTTAAATAATAAGTTTAAATGTACTTTGTTGAGTGTTTTCTTCTCAACGTGTTTAAATGCATTTTATTTAACGTTTACATTTCAATAAGGTGTAATAAACTCGACACCCTTTTGGTAATATATTACGTTTTATACCACAAGTCTAGATGTTATTGACTATTGCCCACGTTGTCATGTTATAAATCACTAAAGTTTCTAGAGATTGAAATTGAGGGTTTCAATATGGTTTCAGAGCGTGTCATGGCGTTAGGATGTGTGGCACAAACTCATCGAGGATGATGAGTCCGTAAGGGGGTGTTTGTGACACCCCAGGCAAATCCCTCATCTGTTGTGGCCTGAAGAGATGTTGGGTTTATAAGATAACATTTTTTTTACAATGACACAACGCGTTTTATGGTCTACTGCGAATTAAGATATCAGAAGGGCAGGTTAAGCGTGCTCATGTGAAAGTCCGTACTAGTTTTTGATGAGTCTGCTAGAAGTCTTCACATGGGGCCACACAAGCAAAGTCGTGAGCTACGGGCAAAGCGAACAATATTGTATACTGAGCAGGCGGGATGTGGATATGGATAAAGATTAAAGATATGTATAGATATACGGATTGAGATATGGATAGTGATAAATATATAGATAAAGATATGAATATATATATAGATTTTTTTTATAAACTTCTTTGTAGCGTAAGTTAATATTTAATTATATAATATTATTAAAAAACGACAACATAAGTTACCTTATTATTCCAAGATATAATAATTACATTAAAATCCACGAATATTAATACATAATGATACAATTAGTAGCGTTAATGCTAATGTTACAAAAATCACCAAGTAAGGAGTAGAATCCTGGAGCGGGTTATCGCCAGCTAGCAAGTAAAAAAATACCACTACACCTACAAGAGAAAAAGTTATGACTGGATGTAGCATCTTGAGTATTCTGTATGATAAATGAATATTATAAGTTAATGATGAAGAAATTTAAAAAATATATATATCTCAAAAAAAAGATAGATGTGCCGATACACATTCGTTTCTTAACATAAAATGAATATAATTACCATGGATTAAAATAAAATAAAGTTCTCCTACAATATTTTTCTAACAATATATATATTACCCTAAAATTTATCTAAGCCAATTGTAGGATAACGTGTGTACAAGGAAGTGGGGTACGGTGTGAGCAAAAAAACCGGTTTCCCCCCAAACGGAAACGGGTTCCAACCCGAAAAACCCGAACCGGTCAAATCCCGGTTTTGATCATAGCACGGTTCGGTTTTTGGCCAAACCTGGGGGTTGGAACCGTGTGGCTTTTTTCGGCCGACACCGGTACGACCACAGGTTTTGGAAAACGGTTTTTAGAACGGTTTTGGAACCGGTATTGGCCCGACCGGATTTTATTGGTTTAAAAATGGGTCCCGGGAATTTACTTTATCGATTTTACTTATCTTTTTAGATTTTCTTTGTGGATAAATGGATAGGATATCTGATTTTCTTATCCTTATAAATAAGGGTGGTTTGTGTTCAACTTAATCACAACTTACATTACATACAATCCTTCTTAAGCAAAAAAAAAAACCTATCCACCTCAATGGCAAGTCAATCCGCCTCAGACTCAGCTACTACCGGTGTTGGTTCAACAAGTGCACTGGGAATGTTGAAATCATCAAACCAATCGAAACAATGAAATTTGGAAAGCTTCAAACATGTGCATTATGACATCGGTCATAAAAAGCTCAATGCAAGCATTGCTTTAATTTCTTGTCGGTGGGTTCCAACAAAAGTTGAGCATCATATAAGTCATCCGCATTTGAAGTTTAAGGCGCAGCAGAATCAGAATCCAGAAGGGGACGCAAACCAGTCAGCTGGGAAGAGATGGGCAAATTTTTATGTTCAATCCGGATTATCTTCGTGAACAATTCGCGGGGTTGGTGATTCAAGGGGTTACCATTCAACCACTTTGACCACGAGCAGACAACGAGGGTGTTCCAAAACACTATGCAACCGCGATACACTCGTTTAAAAGGTCGTTCCTACTCTAAAACGTGGATGCAATGAAATATGGGTCTAGCGGCTCCAATCAAGCAACAATGAAGGTTTTTGGTAAACTTAAATTAATAAGGTCAATACTAACAAAGGACATATGTGTCCCGCTCCTCATAATTTGCTCGGTTCTTACATGTGTGTTACCGCACATTGGATTGAACGTTAGTACTTGGCAAATGATGAAGCGGGTCATCTTCGTTCGAAGAGTTTTCGTTAGTTCACTAGGGTAACAAACATGAAGTATATGTTGGAAAAAAAGTCTTTTGTCATGTATGGTTTGAAAGAAAATATTATGTACATTTCGTTGGATAATAGCTAGCATAATAAAAAGTGGCATGGATAAACTAACATTTAAAATACAAACCCACCAATGGGGGGTAGGTTTTATCACAGTCGTTTGTGTTGAACAATCTTAACTTGATTGTGCAAGCTGGTTTTAAAGGTCCCATAAATTAATCAATGAAAGAGTCTTCAAACAAATGTTAAAGATGTTTTCAAATTGGTGATTAAATCCGAAAAACGCTTTATTTAAGTCTGGCTAAGGATGCAGAAAACCTTGTTATTCACAAATTGGGACGTTGATGCACATGGAACTCCACTTTTGAAATGTATCGAAAGAGGTTTGAAACAGAAAATGACGTGGGTGTATTTTCTATTGAATATTTGGTCACTAGAATGGTTAGAAGTTTAAAAAATTTCCGGAAGGAATATTGGGTTCTTATTGAATCGTTAAACCCATTACTTGAAGTGTTTCAAAATGCTACGGTTATTTTGTCGCGGGGTTCTACTATCCCAACATCTCATTGGTACTTCACAGTTTTTTTCCTAAGTTGCATTATCTGATTTGAACTTGAGGGAGGGGTGTTGTCATGTATGGTTCAACAATGAAGAAAAAACTTAAGAAGTCTTTTGAAAACATGTCCCATCGATTAATTCTTGTGCAGACGCTTTTAAAACCTGTTTTAATGTATCGGGGTAGACTATCTTATTGAGAATATAAGTTGGGACTGGGTTTGAAGTGATGGTTTTTGCAACTAGGTCATTGGATTGGTGCACGAATCTTTCCAAGGTTTGTACTAATATGTTTTCTTCAAATTATGGTACTAAACAGACTCAATCAACAAGGGTGGGGGTTCTTCATTCGGAGGGTGAGTCGTGCATCTTATGCGCGTTTGCTACGCGGTTTAAACCACATAAAAAAAGAAGCAAGGGGTGATCCTACAATTCCTTCCGAGTATGAGCAATATCTTCAAAACAGATTTTCGTCTCAGGACTTCGCCCAAGGTCTTTGCATCTTATGATGTATTGGGGTTTTGGAAATCAAAGGAAAATCAGTTTCCTGTTCTTTCCGCATTGGCCCTGGATATATTAAGTGTCCAAGCTTCTTCGGTAGCATCTGAATCATCATTTTCAAACAATGGTAGGTTGTTGACAATCCGAAAAGAACAAGACTACTCGGAGTCTATAGAGATGTTGCATCGTTGCTTGAGGATCACTTAGACGATCCTATGAGCGTTAAACAAAACAGCTCTCCGCTTGAACTACCCTTAGACGTTGAAGAAGGTGTTTAATGACTGAGGTGCAACACAATGAAGGACCACTCAACTTAACGATCAAGAAATTAGCGTTAGATGCTTTAGTAGCGTCTGCTCTTAGTCTTCAGGAGAAACAACGTCGTGATTATATGGATGAGCAGCGGAGCCGAAGATGACCAAACCGGAGAGGGAGGGTCTATGTCACATGGTTACACTTACTACTAGTATTGTGTTGTATTTCCTAATCTTTTGTTGTATTTGCTTTATGTATTTCTTTTATGTTGTATTTCGTTTATGTAATATTATGGTTTGTATTCAATAAAAGTTGAAGGTTAATCAGTTTATAGTATAACAACACCAAAAATAAATAGCATCTTGAGTATTCTGTATGATAAATGAATATAATGAGCTAATGATAAAGAAAATATCAAAAGAGATATTTCTATAAAAAAACAGATAGATGTGTCGTTACACATTCGTTTATTATCGTAAAATGAAATAAAATTACAAAGGAACAAAAATAAAACAAAGTGTTACTACAATATTTTTCTAGCAATCCGATATATTACCCCTAAAATTTATCTACTTAAATTGCTAGGATAACGAGTGGTACAAGAAGTGTTAAAATTACAGCTAAAAATTGATGATCTTCTTCATCTAGGACGTTGGCCAAGTAGACAGTAGCTACTACGACGTACACAATCGCGACGATGGTAAAAATATGTGGCATCTTGGAGATTGAGAAATTTAGATGAAAGGTTAAGTGTTGTATGGAAGAATGAACGTTAATAAATAGGTATTTATAAAAATAAAAAAAGTAATCGTTGGTTACTGTTTATAGCCGTTGGATACTGTTCATAAAAAAAGTTTTATTTTTATGTACGCATGTAAGTGTTATACATAGAACTATAATACATTGGGTAAAAAAATTAATTATGCAAGAAGCAAAACTAACACGAGTATACATTACAGATGGATAATGAAAAGAACCAGGATAACTTGCCCAATCTCAATCTAATACCTTTAGCAAGTCTCGAATATAATCAAGATGAAAACCCCTAAGAAACCTTAAAGGAAATGGACCTGTACCACATTTCAGTGATAACGCGGCTGAAATTCACAAGAATGAAATAGGAGAGGATGGACTTATCGATATTGACTTAGAGATTGAAGGCGGGAATGAAGAGTTTTTAAATTTGTTAGGATTTTCCCTTGGGAAGGCCCCGTATTCCCACCACACCCTGATCAACAAGCCTAGTAAACACTTAAAATCCACGAACTAGTTCCCAATCAAGTGATCCTAACGCAAAATTGATATGATTCTCTAAGAAATAATCGTACTAAAGTTCAATCTAGGAGTTACATAATTTGAGGTTCAACTAGACCAAAGGCAAATAAATATAAGGATAATGAGAATAGGTCGGGATCTTGAGAGGGAAAATTTAGTTGCTACTCTACTAGTGAAACTAAACTACGGTCCACAAACAACTACGTGAGCAAGAATTCGGCTTCACGCACAGTGGAATGAGAAAATACTCGTTTGCGAGCCAATAATCAGCGAGCGTCACTCTATACCAGACCTCAATCTACACCCCCGTGACGCTATACAGAGATGATGTCCTCCTACATGAGAAACTTGGATTCCCAAAGTGTATGACTACCTTAAGCAACAATTTTGTGTATCAGATAAGCGATAAATCAATAAACAAGTAAATTAATTAATTATTTCATGTGAGATGCGAAGAACTAATTTTAAACATTAAATGCATACTAAATCATACAAACCAATAAATGAGTCAACATAAAACTTGTGAAGTTTTAGTAGAACGACAAAACCTAACTAAGTTCAAGTATACTATGAAGACTTATATTATTAAACCATCAAGTAAATTTGACGAGACATATCTTGATTATCTTCACTCGTAAAACAATATTACATCACTAATTCACATCAGCTCCAATATTAAAGCCAAACACCAAGTTAAAATAAATGCAGCACAAACGAATGTCAAAACATAAGAGAGGGCGTCATTCTTTTATTAAAACGTTGTTGACATCATGAATCTACGCTCACCTTAACAACATCTTGATAAAAAAACATATACATTAATAATAGATAATGAGTCCCGATAAGAAAAGGTATGTCAATAAAAAAATATATGTATGTATAAGTAGAATAATAAGATATGACAGGAGGATTTGCACAAATCAGATGATGTGAAAAAAAATTATAATAAATTAAACTTGATAGTATTAGTTGTTAGAAAAACAATTTTATATTGAAAACTTGTTAACACTATAAATTGAATCTTAATTGATAATACCATGGACGTAAGTTAAGCGATTAACTATGGGTAAATAAAATTAACTAGTGTCAAAATTTTGAAAGGGGCAAAAAAGAAACGAAAAGGAACAAATGAGAATGATAATAAAACACGATGGGTCATACGCTTAATAGTCAGAGTACATAAAAATTATAAACATATATAAGATCGGAAATCTAAAAGAGGTAAAGATGAGATAAGTTTATTCATTCGAATGTAAGTAATGTACATTTAAAAGAAAAAAGAAAAAATTTATAAAATAAATAAATAGGAGGAAAAAAGGGTTTATACAATGTTTAAATTCTTTTTACGGTAAAACTTTAATAAATATGATGAAAAAATGAGAAAAAAATAAGAAGATAATAAAAAGGGTTATGCTAGAAGATTACGAGAGAGTAACGAAATTATAAATAAATGAACTAAATAAACTACTTTATCGGCAACCTTTTTGTAGAACTGTAGGGGGTGAATACTGTTTTCTTGACTTCTTTGAAGTTTCTAAAACTTCAAGTCTCGAAGGAACTGAGTGGTGTGATGATTTACATAGCAAAGAAACAATAAGTAGATGGAGTTAGAGAAAGAGAGAGACACCACAATATATACTGGTTCGGGAAGGGGGTTTAGTCCTTCCATACGTCCAGTTGCGAATCCACGACACCTATACTATTCCTAGTATAATCTTTATGCTGGACTATAAACCGTATTACAATTTAACTCAACCGATATGCACAAAGATCGACACTCACAAAGAAGAGTTACCACCTACGGTATTCCGCCCTTGGAATCCACCCCTAAGAACCCATGATTCGACTTAACCTATGATCTCTAAAAACTTCCCCTTAGAAGTATAACCAAAACCCCAACTAGATCCCCAATGATCAAGGCTTGATCTCTCGGATACAAAACTTCCCTTTACAACAAATTGAAAGATAGTTTGATTTAAGAATCAATCCCTAACCTAGCTTAGAGACTCGATTCTAAAATAAATGGTATAAGAAATAAGACCCTCGACTAAACATACAAGTATGGATTAGGTACTTGTGTGGCTCTCTTGCGGAGATGTGTTCACTTTAATACAATAATAAGATGATAAGATTATAACACTTAGATGTTATACTTAGAGGATAGGAGATGAGAAATGAGAGGGAGAATGTTTGTAAGATGTGAGGAATACAAAGGCCAAGGGTGGATATTTATAGGCCAAAAATCCCAAGGGTGAAAAAATACTCCGCGAGTGGCGCGCTTCCCACGCGTCAGCGCGTGGCCAGCGCGCTAGATTCCCAAAAGTATTTTCTTTGGGATTTTGGCGTTTTAAATACTCGCACTTGTTAAACCCCTAATTGTACTTCACGCTATGACCTTTTAATCATTCTTACACTCAAGGTTAACCTAATCAAATAGCCATTTGATAAAAACATTTATGAAATGTTTAAAAGAGATTTATGGGTCGTTTGTCTGGTATCGAAAAGATATAAAAGAACTATCGGACAAGGGTATTTTTGGTATCCTCCAAGGTAATTGGTTTAGTTAGAAACTAACCATGGTTTGAGAACTTAGTTAGGGTACAAGATAATATTCTAAGAATATGATAAACTTGGAGAGAAAGTGTAGATGTTATGGGAAAATAATTTGAAATTTGAATTTCAAATTAAAGAGAGGATAAGGATGAGTTGTATGTAAGATGTAAATGAGTTAGCATGATGTGATTTTGAGGTGATGGAAAAGATCATATGATCACATTCAAAATTAATGGTAGAGATGAGATGGTGATGAGGTAATTTGGATAGGTGAGAATGTGAGATGGCATGATTAATGGTAAAGATGGAATGATGTATGTGTGTGTAATTTAAATTTCAATCAGAGAGAGTGTGAGTGATGAGGTAAGTTGGATTGGTGAGATGGCATGATCAAGGGTTAGGATAGAAGAGAGTGTGTGTGTGTGTGTGAAATTCAAATAAATGTGTGAGAAAGATGATGAATATGAGATATGTGGTGGGGAATGTTTTGATGTGATGTATAGGAGCCTACATTAGAATGTTGGGGGACAATAAGTACACAAGATACAATGGTATAAGAGAATGTTAGTTGTCCCATGTGAGGATAAGATTGGGGAATGTTAACTGAGGAAGGTTTAGGCTTGTGAAGGTTTGAAGAGAAGAAATATGATAATAATAAAGATAAGTATGAAATCAAAGGATTAATTTGGGTTGATAATCACATTGCCAATAAGAGAGAAAAGAGTGGGCAAATATGATTATGGAATAATTTAAGGATGTGTATAGAATGTTTATAGGATTGTGTAGAAAGAGGTGTTTAATCATTTGTTACGGTAATAATGATTAGATAGATGATTAAGAAGTGTAGGAGTGGGAAGTGATATAGAAGAGTGGTATAGAAGTGGTGTATGGAGGAATGTGGGAGTTTGTAAAAAAACATTTTGTATATGTAGGAAGTGACAAAATCCAAAGTATAATCAACTTTCGAATACCGCAAACTCAATTAGCCATTTAGACTTTAATCCATGATAATCAATAATGGATTTGACCACTAATCATCTTGATGCAAACAAGCTAAGTGCTTTGCATCTCAAGTAAAGCATATCCCATAACGTGAAAGGATGAGTTTACGCAAAGTGATCTTTGACTTAGTTTGACCAATATGAGAGTAAGACCCGTTACATGATTATGATCAACGTAAATCTAGTTATGGATTTGATCACTAATCATTTTGATGCAAACAAGCTAAGTGTTTTGCATCTCAAGTAAAGCATATCCCGTAATGGGAAAGGACGCGTCTACGCAAAGTGACCTTTGACTTAGTTTAACCAATAAGGGAGTAAAACCCGTTATGTGATTAGGATCAACGTAAATCAGGATTAAGGTCAAATGAATACTTTCATTTAGTAGTATGTTGAAAGTATGCTCATATTAGTTTTAGAAAGAAGTTTCGGCCTTGGCTAGAGGCGTTTGATAGTACAATTGAGTTGGCGTTTTGTTGAAAAACGAGAAGATTCGTTTTTGCTCCTCTCTAAGTCTAAACCTCATTTGGAGTGTTCTCAAATGCTCAAATATCATAAACATACCTTTAATAAAGTTTCCACATATGTCGGGTGACGCATGCCCAACGCGCCAGATTCACAAATCCGTCTTCCGGATTTTGGCTATCGTTTGTTATTTTATGTTTTGTGAACGTTTATTTGTCATCGTTAAAACATAAAGGAGATCCTAGTCAATGTTTCACCAACACTTCTATTATATATTATAACACCTCGTGTTTTCAGGTCATATTACGATTACAATCACTCCATTTTCTTTATATTTATAATATTTTTAAGTGTTTACTTTTACTTTAAATCACCTAGTTAAACCCTAATAAGTAAAACTTAACCGAGGCTTTTAATATCGTGAATAAGCCTACGTTTAAACCAAAGACTTTAGTTAACGACTTAGTTAACCAAAAATCGAGTTTTATCATCCTTATCCTTTCATCACCATCTAGCGTTTAACTTTAAAGAGTAAACGAGCAAGTTGTATGTTTCTTCACTTGTTTAATAAGATACACATAATAAAAATTAATTAGGAAACTAATCTAACTCAAGAAAACAAATAAATCTCCCTACAATATAGCAAGGAAATCGTGTACACCTTTAATCCAACTTTTCAAAACCGTATTATGCATCTAGAAAAGATGTACATAAACCCATCTCACTTTAACCCTAATAACCAATGTATAAAGCCCATAATCCCTTTTATCCAACTCCTTAAAACCCACGTATATTCTTGATTCTGCTTCCACGCAAACCCCAATAGTAAACCTCTTTTAATCCCTGTACATTGACCATGATTAAACCCAAAAATTCCTTGCCTAAATTGGACCAACATACGAATGTGACATCCAAGAGGAACACTATGCATGCCATACTATTTGTGCATAAAAGGCTCTACTCACTTCTTTGCAAACTCAGTTAGAGAAACACAGAGAAACTCAACACTATCATATTCATACTCATACACCATTTACCATTGTTCTTTGTTCTCCTATACTTATTTCGACTCACATACAACACATTAACCCACCCCTTTGTGCATTTATCAAGCATTACATACAAAACCCTAAAAACCCTAGAAACCCTAATTCTAAATTCGTCCCTTTGGTTCCTCCTTTTAATCGTCAAACAAGCAAGCATAGAGTAAAGTTTTGGTGTTCAAGTTATAATCAATCTCTCTTCAAGTCCTTGTAAGTCTTAAGTTCATGGTTAACATCATTTATTTAAATGCATTCTTGTTGCTTAGATTACTTGTGCTTGAGAAAACCTAAGTAGAAAAGGCATAATGAAAACCATATACATAAGATGTTGAGTGCTTATTGATGTATACAAATTCATTGAGAAACCCGTATACAAGCTTGACCAATGAAAATTCTAAATTTATCACTCGTTAACACAGTATAGGAGTAGTGTTCGCGCGAAGTTTGAACCCCTAGCACCTTATAACGAAACGGTAAACGGATTCTCAAATTTGTTATTTTATGTGTATAAAAACTGGTCTATTGGGTTGACTTTAGGCTTCGTTTCGACCCATTTAAACTTTGACATAAGGTCATCAATTAGGGGCGTTTTATAGTCAATATAGTGAGCTCCATTTAGAAATTCGAATCATCAAAAACCATTAAGAAATGAGCTCGCAAACTAAAACGAAAGTTAGTACTGCTGTCGTGCTCTCAACAGTTAAAACTGTTGGCATTAGCGACCCCCTTCCTTTAGCCTTATTTTTTTATCTCCATAGCGACCTCTAACCACGAAACTTATAAAAGATAAAATGTAGTAGACCTAGCCTAGTTTACAAAAGTATTTTTAGTTTATCATAAGGTTAAGTAACGAACTCGCAAAGAGGACTAAAAGTTAGTACTGCTGCTATTTTTTTGACCAAGTTAATACTGTTGGTTGAATGGTCGACACCCCTTACATAGGCCTTGTTTTTGGTCACTATAACGACTTCGAATTGCAAAACATATAAAAGATGAATTGTTGTACTCCTGGCCTAGTTTTCAAAAGTATTTTTGGTTTGTCATAATACTGAGTAATGAATTTGTAATCCGCGATCAAAATCAGACGAAAGTCATC
>BQNB010059846.1:0-27033 GCA_026074375.1 Tanacetum coccineum | reverse complement strand
CTCCGGTTTGACTGCTGATTCTTCAGTATTGACTCTGACTTTGACATTTTTGGACTTTGGCCTTGATTTTGCACAGTCTGTTCCATTCCATGCTCAGTTTTGTCATTTTGGCTTGGTTTTCTGTCTTTTTGTTGATATCCACTTCCTGCACAATACAAATGCAAAACAAACATATATTTGGCAGTTTTTGTCTGTTTCTGGTCATTTAAGCTCGTTTTTAGAGGTAAAAGATATGTGTAATTAAGCACTTATCACTTATTATCTCTTTTCTTTTCTATTTAGCTTAAATCTCAAATAAGCTTTCATCTTCAATTTATTTTCGTAGCTTATTCGTTCCAAAACTCCTAAAAAGGTATAACATCTAATTCTATAAGCTCTCAAAAGCTTATTTGATTTGATTTCATTCCTTTTAAGAAGTTTTAGTATTAATAAGCTCGAATAAGTTTAGATCTAGCTTCTTGTTTAGATTTAAGTTTAGTAGCCTTTCTTAAAAGCTTTTATTATCTGATTTAATAAGCTACTAAATAGCTTATTTGAATTCATATGAGCTTATATTGTTTAGATGCATTTCGTTAGCTTATTTGCTTATTCGAGTTAAGAATTTTATTGTCTAAGTGCTTTTAGCTTTTTTAAATTCCTTGATGCGGTTTTCGTTTGGCTTATTAGTGCTTAATTCATTTCGTATGGCTTATTTCGTGGTTTGGAGTTAGTTTAGCTTAATTGGTTCCTCGTTCGGATTTTAAGTGCTATCTTGCCTAGTAAAAACTTTTTCTAGTTTAGTTTTATAATCCCGTAGTGTTTGTTTAGATGCTCTCCAAGTTTCGATCACGTATTATCGTAGCTTATATGTTCGAACGAGATTATTTGATAAAAGTTGTGATGAATAGCTTATTTAGCGGTTATAGCTTAATCGGTTTTATCTAGCTAGTTCTCTTTTCTAGTACTTATATGATTAAGTTGATCCGTGTAGTGGTTTGTAGCTTATTCAGAATATTAGTTTAGATCTTATTGTATAAGTGCTTATTTTTATAAGTAGATTAAAACTTGGTTTACGTTTAGACTAAAGTTCCTGTGCTTGCTATTTGGTTTGTACAATTCATAACTGGGCTTCATTCGAGTTAGTTTGGGCCTGAGATGGTTTTGTTGGGCTGCGTTTGGCTTTTATCTTAATAGGACCACATTTAATCCTTTGGGTCTTAGTTTGGAATTGGACTCGTTTGGAATTTTTGGGCTTGCGAATAGTAGAAGTAATTAGAATTTGTTTTTTACTGTTTCGTTAACAGTTTGTGATTGTTTGTTTGTGATTTTGGTACCGGTCAACTCATGAGGCGCGGAGCTTAAGGATTTAATAAGCTAGATAGATTTGGATATCGTTTATTTGCGGTTCTTCAATTCGATTCTATTTTCTCTCCTTTTTCAATTAATTAGTGTAGACTAATATTTAGCGTATTATGTTTAGTTTAGCTTATTTGATCATTATGCGTAGCAAGTAGTTTACTTCTATGCTTGTTAAGTAAATTTGTGTTTAGTGAATTAAGAGTGGAATTTAATAAGTGATTAGTGATTAATAATTTGCAAAAATTATTTAGTTTAGTGTTTTATTTAGTCGAACAGGCAAAAGCCGTAAGATTAAGTAGGCATTAAATTAGTAATTAATATCTCGATAAAAAGTCGTTTTCAATATTAAGCCAACGTTTTGAGGAATCGATTTATTAGACGGAAATTAGTTCATCATTAAGATCTAAAATTTCACACTTAAGGATCTATTTACTTTTACTTGACAAACATATTTTTCTTTATATATCTTTCATCTTATTAGCTTAATTCTGGTAGTTTAATTGCTTAGCATAATTCTAGTATTAATAGTAGTATAATTTTCTTAGTATTAAAAATAGTCTTAAAACCAAAAATCTTAAAAGATAATCAAGCATTTTACTTCAAAACATAAATGTGGTTTTCAATTCAAATCTCGTTGGGACTTCGACACCCGGAGGATAAACTTTTACTTTTTCTAAAGTAAATTTTCATATCTAACGGGATACTCTCTATACTATTACTATTTGATATTTGGGGTATATTTTATATATATTATATTATCGAATCATGTACGATTTTATTTCATTTGGAATTTCGACCATATAAATGCAAGAATGCGTCAACTCATATTTGCTTGTGCATAATATGATGAATCATAAATATAAACCTCTTTTCAATCAATAGGAAGGATATATAAAGCTGTCAATTATTTTTAGTACACTTGTCATCTCCAATTTATTTACATTTGGTTTTTACATAGAAACGTGTCAAAATATACAAAGGCTATGTGCTTGTAAAATGGCTTGTTAAACTAAAAAGCTAAGACACCAAAAAAATAGACACGTGTATATGTACAGGGGCGGACTCAAGATTTTTAAAATATTCGGCCAATTAAAGTTATACCGAAAGTAACTAAGGTAGCACAAAAATTTTGGGGGTTCCACATATAAAAAAAGTCAATTTTGAAATCTTTTTACAATGCGTGACCTAAAATTGGGTGTAGCCCATGCTACACTAGGCGTGGGTCCGTCCTATGTATGCATCTAAATGGCAAAAATGTTAACTTTGACTTATTTTCTCTAACCATCATTTTAGAATACGTTTTCTTTTTTCTCTTTGAATTTAAAAGTTGATCACATTGCATGCATGTTAACAGATTAAATTGATATGCATTAATTACTTTCTTGGCCATTCTTGATTTACAAAAGCATCTTCATTGATCTCATATTCATAATTTGCAAATATGTTAGAATTGCGTAGTATGCATCTTAATCATATATTTTGCATCTAAATCATCGTCATCATCAGTGGCGGATCTAGAAACCCGTCACAGGGTGTGCCCAAAATAATACACAAGAAAAATCGATATGAGTTTTTAGGTCGGGTCGAGTCAGGCCGGGTTTATTAACTGGGGCTTTTTGCGTTTTCTTTGGTTTTCTTGATTGGTTAGATGATGTTAGATTTTTTAGTCATAAGTTTAAATTTTAGCTAAGCAAAAACTTACAATAGTATTTTGGTTGCCATAACTACATTATAGTACCATTATATGTAATTTGTTTAAAAAATAAGATAAAAATTAACTAATATATGATAACTCTTGAAAAAAAATATTGGAAGAAGTGATGTATTAGATAACATTGGACCCACTCTTCCACCCATACACATGTCTCCCTCTCTCCTATGCATTCTCCCTCATTAAAATCTCTACAACTTTAAGAATTTCTATTTGATGTGCGGTTGTCGTAAAGACTTTAACACGAAGTTTTACAACTCCCTAGGCAGCGTACCTAATCGTTGTAGTAGTAGTATAAGTAAGACTCGAGGGTTGTTATTGTTCTCTAGGAGAATAAGTTGGGAAGACTCGAACAGAATCTAACAGAGGTCTACGGGGTTGAATTTCCTTTTTTTATATTTTTAGTTTATAACAAGCAGTAAAACTTATTGTTTGCACGAGTTTGGTATTGATTAACCTAATTAAACTAATATAATCTAATCTACTTGTGACCACTCAATGATAAAAATATGTATTCTCCTTATCTGTACTACTTTTTAGATTGTTTCTTCTAAATCCCAATACTTGTCACACTTGTGATGATCTGTGTAAGTATTTCTTAAGTCATGAACGAATTACACGAACCCGCCGTCTATTTAATATTCTGTTAAGGCAACGCACAAGTAAGGTAGTATGAAGACTATTACAAGGCCCCTAAGAGTATATAAAAAGCAATTGAAATATCTTAAGAGGGGTCAACCATATTAGGGGTAAGGTAGTATGAAGACTGTTACCGATGGTATCCTTTCTACACACTCACGTTTCCCTAGACGCTATGCCAATTTAATATCTTATGGCTAGTTTTCTAAATCCTAACGCGCACATCCATCACAAGAAGCAACATTAAAAGGATCTACAATCTAAGTTTCATACAATCATAAGTAAATACAAACGAGGGTTTAGCCTAGCATGTTATAAAGAAAGCAAGAACATAAATCAATCAAACAACACGTAGACATATTTAATGATTAATGATAAACAATCTTACTTGATTAAAACATGAAGTAAGGTCAGTTACAATAGGGTTTTGAGGCCCTAAAGACGGCCTAAAAAATGCTAGAATGATTAGGGTTCATCTCCCAAAAGTTATACAAAGTTACACACTTAAAACCCTAAAATCGGTTTAGTATTTATAGGAAAAACGCTGCAACGACGTCAAGTAATGGTCGTGACGCCGTCACCATGTCGAGTCTTCTAGATCTGATTTAAGTTGGTTGCGTCCTGACGTTGTCGTCAAATCCTCGATGCCGTCACTAGAAAGATCACGACGATGTGGCTTTATGCTTGCGAAGCTGTCTCCACGGTTTGTTTGCATCATTCTTCAAGAGATTTTGGTGTAGGTCCGTACTCTTGTCCGTTTCTTCTCAAAATGAGCCCAAGTCACGTTTAATTCCTCTAAATGTCATCCAAGTGCTAAAAACCTAAAAACAAATGATTAAGCACATAATCAGGGCATATTTGCATGATTTAAGGGGTTAGATGACCCTGAAAAAGTGAATAAAATGACACCTCATCAAATACCCCTACACTTGGGATTTGCTTGTCCTCAAGCAAATGGGCTTTTATACCTAGACAATATCAATATTGGGGGCATTTAACCTACTCTTTAAAAGCAGTTTACGACACAACCTTCTAGACCTCGTAATTAAAAGCACAGAAAGAATATACCAGCACCTCACATAAGTGTTTGGGATTCTCTCTTTATCTTGGGTGTATAATAAATTATAACAACTATGGGAAACGGAAAATTAACACTCACTACCTGTCATAGCATATAAATTACCATAGGCTTGGTAAAGGATCAAACCTCCACCGCTAGGCGCAAGTATTAGTCATTACTATCAAAGAGGTCTTTTAAAGGGTTGTGAGGTGTAGGTGTAAGATAACATTAATGGAAACAGAAACGAATGTGATACATTTAGGGAGTGACTTTTGGGTGAATTTGGGCTGAAATGGTTAGCTAATTATTTATACGAATACACGCTGGTTGGGTTGCTAAGCCAAAGACTAGGACGAAGATATACAAACTCTACAGAACTCTACATCAATCTTTTTTTTTCTTTTCTATTTTTCTCTCTTTTTTGAATAACATAATACATCACTTGGGGTTTATAAACATACCCCCACACTTGAGTTTTAGAACTCATAATTACAATCTAACTAATGACTCGAATTGAGGCGGATCAACATAGCATGGTGATCATTTGTCAAATATATGGGGGTATTGATTTAACTTTTCTTCCCCATTCTTCCACGAAATAAATACTACCAATAATCTCAATCGTCCCAAAACTGTATTTACGAGGATAAAGGCTTAGCAACCGTGTACTCAAATAATTAACTTGGGTTAAAACAATAATGTACTAAAAGCGAGTACATACAAGATAGGCTAAGGCGATTTGGGTGTAACAATTGGTTTAAGGGTGACAATGCTCTTCATTAATAGTCTGACTTAACCAGAAAATTACGAGAACCATGAAAAGGATAGGCTCGGAGGGATGTACTAGGGGTATCCTACACTAATAATGAGTGCATGACATAGTGTGGGATAGTTATATGATCGAGGTGACCATCATAACAATCACAGGTTTTAAACATGGGTTAATCCTAGTGCCTCTTATCTAGCAAATCCTAATACTCACTATGCGGTCTCGGGATGCATCACAAAAACAAGTTCTTGGAATTTTAATTTTATATTTATTTTTTTTTAATTATAAAAACATCCGGTACACTCATATAATTTAATGCAGATACCAATGTTCCAGAAAAGGTGACAAAGACCATACGTACACATCCGTAACGACGGAATAGACACAATGACTGCATTCGAACTTAAACGCGAACAGCATAAGGTTTAATACTTATCCTTGGTATCAAAATGGGACACCCGAATTCCTAAAGATTTAAGGCGGAATCTCATATTTTGGGGTGGATATTCTGCGGGTTTTTGTGTAGTCTATAATTCCATCCATTGTGAGCTAATTAATATCGGTTTTCATCGTATGTGTCATATTTAATTTTGGTCAAATTTTACATTTTAGCTCTATGGTGTCGATATATTACCCATCATTTTAAGGACAAAGCAAATGTCAATTGAAGGAATAGTTTCTAAGGCTTATTTCCCCCTACACATAAGTTGAACATTGTCCCTAATATTCTTTAGAAGTACCCGTAAAAACAAATAAAGGGAAAAGAAAAAAAGTAAAAGAAACTACTATTCCTCTGCTTTGCTTAATAATGGAGAAGAAACATGCGATAACTAGTTAAATAGTCCTCCAAAAATCATCCAATGAAACTTCCTAAGAACTTCCAAGCTTTTTCTTATTAAATATAACCCGTAAATCAAAGACAAAGACAACTACACCAAGCATAAAATCGATGGGTTATATATATATATATATATATATATATATATATATATATATATATATATATATATATACATATACAAAGAGATTTTAAGGTTTGACTCTATGAAAGCGGTAAAGATTGGATGAGAGTAATGATGAAATCATAAGTTTGTGTAGGTTTATAAAAGAATTACGAATTTTAAATGTTGTATAAATTATTTTTCGAAAATACTTGAAATTTTTTAAATTTTCCTGTAGCTGGGCTCACGACGTCGTCAGGATAAATCCTGACGCTATCGCAGCGACTGTGAAAATTTTCTTTTCGTTTCCTTTGAAAAATTTCCTGCACGCGATTATATAAGTTATTTCCTGTATGAATTACTGCATGAAACCTGAGATTAGTCAATACAATCATGTGACTCAGAACTGACACGAATTAATCTAAACAATTTATTTAATATGTTTGAATTGGTTCTTAAAAACTGGATAATTTCCGCTACACTTATTTTATTGCAAAATACCGTTGATTGTCAATAAGACGAGGTTAAAGACAAAACAAAGCATGATTACAAAAATAATTCAAACATAAAAGAATAAATAGTAAAGAATTAAAACATAAGACACTCCTAATATGCGAGAAAATAAACATTGGGTTGCCTCCCAAAAAGGGGTCCGAGTTCTAGGCATTCTTTGTAAAATCCCTAATATTTTGCTCATTACCATACTCTACACCTCACCTCTTTCTTCTTCGTTCATAAGAGTAGACTGCTTTTGTGTGCTCTTTTTCTAGAATTGACAATGAGGACGTATTGTTCTACCCTTATGGTGCATATTATATGAAACTTCATTGTTTCAATTGTAAACGTACTACTCCTTCGGTGGGTCTTGAGTCATGTTGGATATTTCCACAAAAGGTTTCCCTAGAACTACTTGTGACAGCCTAAGGTCTATAATTGAGCTAATGTCCTCAATAATCATGAAGTCCATGATATAGGTGAAGTTTCCTACGAAGACATGCATTCCATTAATCCTTCCTGTGAAATTGCTAACTCCTCCATTCGCATTTTCCCTAGGGTTCGTTTTCTCTTCCTCATGTTCCAATTAACAACATATGGGTCATGATAATTAGAGGGGAGTTAAGTTGCAATGAGTGCGAGAGTTTCTACATGTACATGCCCAATGTTGCATGGTATCTTAAGGTTCAAAGGGCCAAATCCTTCCATAATGTTAGGGTTTCGTAGAAATATTAAAGGGATTAGGCCACACATGAGGTACTTGTGATATGCGAGTTCACTCCTAGTCGGGAATACATTAAAATACTCCACTTCTTGCTCTCCTGCTTTGGGTTCCTCCTTGCGAGAATTGTCATCCTCCAGGACAATCTCAATAAACATCACGTCACCATCTCCCCCTTTGGTGCAAATGAGTTCAGTATTAAATGATAGGGGGACCAATCTGAGTAATTCGAAGAATGAATTGAATTTAAGTATTTTTTTTTTCGATGAATGAATGTATCGCTGATCGGGGTGGTTGTAGGAGGGGTGTGGAGGTGTTGATATTTTCCCCCACGGTCCGTCCTACTTTTTTCCTTAATTCATTTACTCTGTCATCATAAGAGGCGCTGAAATTGTGCGCGAAATGGAATTGTGTTGAGTTGACGAACCTGTGGGATTGAGTTTGAAGCATTGTGGGTCTTCAGTTGGGTAAGAACGAGCAGACAAAACTAGATAAGTACTCAGTTTCAGGTTCTTAACCGTATCAATAGGAACAGCAGTTCTTATGATCAATTTGTCTAGTTACGAATCAAATGTTTTCTCCGAGGTACCTCACTCTGAAACCACTCATAATGATATGCTGAATCAAAGTGTGCAAGAGATGCAGTATTCTAAAAAAACTCATCTTGTGAATTATCCAGAGAATGAGATAACAAGTTATAGTAATATCATTCCTTATTCTTAGTATCTGCTTGAAACACAAAATGCAGCTGTTCAGGATACAAATTCTTCTACACAACAAGATGCTATGATATTATCTGTGTTTGAACAACTATCAAATCAAGTAACTAACTGTAACAAGGTCAATAAGGACAGTCTAATTGCTAATGAATCCTTATCTGCTGAGCTTGAAAGATACAAAGAACGGGTGAAATTGCTAGAAGAAAAATTGGTATGTGTTTAATTACACATACCTTTGACCACTAAAACCACACTTAAATGACTAAAAACGTATCAAAATATATTGTATTTGTATGTTTTACATTTGTATTATGCAGGTAATAGATATCCAAGAAAAGGACAAAAATCGAAGCCAAAACGACAAAAACTGAGCACGAGAACGGAAAGAGCGTGAAAGAAAAGTCAAGTCGAAGCCAAAAGTCAACAAAAAGTCAAAGTCAAATCAAGTCAAAGTCAACCCCGGGAAGTGAATTTGGAAAGAGCATCGAAAACCAAACCAAAAAACCTAAATTGCCAAAAGTGGGCCTACCCGTACCCACCTAGTAGGCCCGGGTAAACCCACTTATATCTTTATAACCCTTAACCTTAATAAAAATCCCAAACCATTTATTTTTATACTCGGCCCAACAACCTAGCCCAAACCACACCCCTTATAACCTTGTTACCCTTTTATAACACCCCCGTTAGTCCTTTAAGGACTAACGGTGCAAACATTTATAAACTCCAAGGACCAAAGTGTATCACCAAAGGACTAAAGTTGCAATACACTCATATAAAATAGAGGGACCATTCTTGCCAATCCACCAAACTTTCACCCTGCACCAAACAAACAGAACAACCTATTTTCCCGCTCCCACTTCCATTGTTACTGTTCACCCTCCATCCCCAAAATTACACTTACCCTGAGGTCAAACCCACTTAAACCCCATTTTAGAAGCCAATAATGATGCAATGGGTGACATTTTTGGCACCTGACATGTTGGCGATCCAAGACAATCATTGGGGAATGATTATGTGGACACATCCAAGGGCTAAGATGAATTTAAAGAAGCACAAGTTGATTTGAAGGGCCAAGATTGATGCTGCTTTTCCTCTCACACAAGAAAACCAAGCCAAAGATCCAGGTCCTTTTATCCGGCCTATAAATAGAGGGCTTAACCCTTGTAGTAAGGGGATTTTTTTTAGAGAGTTGTTCTAAGATTTTTTAGTATCTTTTTAATGTATTTTCATTTAAGTTTTTAAAGTTATTCTGTATTGCAAATCCCTTGTAAAAGTTTAAGTTTTTAATGAAAAGTTTGAGGTATTGTTTTTAAGATTATGTGTTTAATCATTTAATATAACCTGTTAAGCTTTTTAAGCTATGATGCAGCTTATTGATCTGACCTAAAAGCTTCACTAAGCTTTTAGCTTCTTAATCTTTGCCTTTGTTTACTGATTTTATCACTTTTATTAATTGTTTTACTTATAAAAATCAAAAAAATACCAAAAATCACAAAAAGCTCAAATGGATGATAAGCTTACAATGGAAGAGATTATGGGTTTTACTAGCTTGTTTCTAACAAGCTAGAGCTTGTAGAATAGCTCTTTCGAGCACTTGTTTGCCCTGTTTAAGCAAAGGTATTTGTAAGTTTTCATTTTTCCACTTATAGCTTATTTACTATTCAACTGCTTATTTGTGCTTATTGTTTGCTTATATTTGCTTATTTATGTTTGCTTATGATGTTTAATGCTATTTATCCTGGTTTTATGCTTTAGAAATGATTTGATTGAGTTTTCATATAAACTGTCTTAAAATAGCTTAAAACTTGCATAATCTGTTTCAGCTTATTTGAGTGCTTATTTGTTATTAAGATTTGCTTAATATTGCTTGTTTTACTTATTTAACATCTGGTCTTTTGAATGTGTGCTTTAAATAAGCATTAATCTCTTTAAAAAAGCTAAAACAGTTTTTAAAGGGGTGTTTGGGTCAAGGGTTAAAGTGGGTGAAAATGGGTCAAAACCTGCTTTGTGCTTTTGAGTCAACTTTGATTAGGTGATATTAGTCATAAAATTCAGTTTGTTAAAGTTTTTAAGTGTTAAATCTCAAATTTAAGGTTTTAAGAGTTATTGGTTTGAAACTGTTAGCTTATAGCTTATTTTAGTTGCTTATTTGATTGTGCTCTTGCTTATTGTTGATTTGTGATGTTTTTATGTTTGTGCAAGTGTTAAAAACAGGTTAGAATAATAGTTTAAAAGCCTGCATTGTTGTTTTGAGTTTTTACCAAAACTGTCAAGTATTTGCTAAGTATTGAGAAAATTTGAGAAATGGCTTTTTCATTTGCTTATTGTTGCTTATCCTGAATTTCAAAATGCTTTTTGAGTGTTAATTATTGTTCTTTAAAGTCAAAAGTTAATCTGTTTGTAGCTTATATAATCATAAGGATCTGTTTGTGTGCTTATTTTTAAGCTCAAAAGTGTGGTTTTGTTAAGATTGCAAAAGTTAGCAAAACATGTATCTAAGTGTTGAATCAGTGTGAGATAGCCTTTTCATGAAGCTTTTTAAGTGCTTATTTGAATTTCAAAATGCTTTTTCTTTGTTGCTTATTGTAGCTTTTTGGCCATTCTTCTTAGTGGTATAAGCCACTAAGCCATAAGGATCCTTTTGCTAGCTTATTTTTAAGCTAGAAAAGTCCCTCTTGGCCTTTTTGCTTATCAGTTTTGGCCAAAAGGCTCATTTGCTTATTTAAGCTTATCTGCTTATTGCCCCTGCTTATTTAGGTTTAGTTTAGCTTATTAGGTAGTTTAAGCCCAATTTAGCTTATTTCTCTTAGCTTAGAGCTTATTTTGAGCTTATTTGCATTTTAGTGTAAAATCTTAAGTTTTAAGCCTTTTTAAGTAATCTGTCATTTTAGCTTAATTTAGTTGCTTAATTTTGTTTAAATATGCTTATTAAGGGTAGTTAGGTATCTGCTTTAGCTTATTTTTCATTTTGGATTGCTTATTTGAGCTTAAAAAGCCCAACAGTTAGCATTTTCATAGCTTAGTGAAGTTTAGGCTTATTCTGTCTTTCTTAGCTTATTTGTGTGCTTATTTTTAAGCTCAAAAGTGTGGTTTTGTTAAGATTGCAAAAGTTAGCAAAAATTTGTCTAAGTGTTGAATCAGTGTGAGATAGCCTTTTCATGAAGCTTTTTAAGTGCTTATTTGAATTTCAAAATGCTTTTTCTTTGTTGCTTATTGTAGCTTTTTGGCCATTCTTCTTAGTGGTATAAGCCACTAAGCCATAAGGATCCTTTTGCTAGCTTATTTTTAAGCTAGAAAAGTCCCTGTTGGCCTTTTTGCTTATCAGTTTTGGCCAAAAAGCTATTTGCTTATTTAGGCTTATTAGCTTATTGCTTTTGCTTATTCTAGGTTTAGTTTAGCTTATTAGGTAGTTTAAGCCCAATTTAGCTTATTTCTCTTAGCTTAGAGCTTATTTTGAGCTTATTTGCATTTTAGTGTAAAATCTTAAGTTTTAAGCCTTTTTAAGTAATCTGTCATTTTAGCTTAATTTAGTTGCTTAATTTTGTTTAAATATGCTTATTAAGGGTAGTTAGGTATCTGCTTTAGCTTATTTTTCATTTTGGATTGCTTATTTGAGCTTAAAAAGCCCAACAGTTAGCATTTTCATAGCTTAGTGAAGTTTAGGCTTATTCTGTCTTTCTTAGCTTATTTGTGTGCTTATTTTTGGTTTATAAAAAAATGGCAAAAACAAAAACATTTGGGATTAGGGGAAGTCCTAGGTGAGCAAGGCTCAAACCCGGGACCTCACCCTTATCACCAAACGTTTTATACACACACTCCCTCTCCAACTCGCCCTTGGGTCTTTTTCGTTTAAGGTTTGCACAATTAATCTTTTATATACGTTTTAGGCTTTTTAGCTTATAAGCCATTTTTGGCTTATTTCATAGCTTATTCGATAAGCTGTTTTCCCCATCTTATTTTTATTAGATCCCTCATTGTTCAATGTACTTTTGCTAAAAAAATTAGAATTTTTATAAATAGTTTAGTATTTTTAAAATTTTATTTTCATTAAAATCGTTTTTAATTCATAAAAAATTATAAAAAAGTCAAAAAAATATAATTCTTTTTTAGAAAATTTTCTTTTTACATTTAGAACCTAGGAAAATTAGATTTGCTTTCGTAGTGTCAAAATTGCAAAATTTGGATTTTTAAAGAACATGATTGAATCCCGTTCACGTTTTTAGAGTTTTTAAGCCCTAGTCACCTTCGTTTTTGGTCTAGTTTTCTTTGTTCTAGCTTTTTAGTCAATTAAGACTTATAAAAACCAAAAAGATCATTTTAGGTCTTAATTTTGATAATTTAGGGTTTTTAGGTCCCGTTTTGCGTTTTTAGTTAAAATTTGTCTTACCTTAAGTGTTTTTAAGTTTGTGCCTTAATTTTCCCGTAGTTTTAGATAACCAAACATAATCTTGTCTCATTCAAGCATCGATTCTCAAAACGACTCTCGACTTTCAATTGCATTCCTCGTTGGGGATAACGACTCGGGAATCATACTCCCGGATTACTATAATTAAATTTTTTGATTCTCATTATTATATATTTATATATTTACTTATATTTATATATAGTAAAGGGCAATTGATCAAAGACAAAATGTGGATTTAAGTACTCGAGAAAAGCTTATAATGGATGATATAATTCAGGAGAAAAACACACAGTTTGCGGGTTTTGAAAAGGAAATTAACTATCTGAAACAAACTCTTTCTGAACAATCAAAGGAAAAGGAATAGTTAACAAAAACATTTAATGTTTTCAAAAACAAATCCAAGGAAAAAGAAGCTAAGAATATTAATAAAGAAATTGCTTTGGAAAAGAAAGTTAAAGAATCGAACAATATTGTTTGTAAAATGGGTCAATCCGCGCAAACTGTGCATATGCTCACGAAACCATAAGTTTTCTATGATAACAACTTTAAACAAGCTCTTGGTTTTCAAAATCCTTTCTTTCTTAAGAAAGCTTAGCAGATTAGGTCAATGCTTTATGATGGTAGTGTTATTGCTAAGGAAACCAAGGTGATTTCAATTGCTGATTCTGAAGAGACTTTGATGCTTGAGGAAGAGAGTCGATCAAAAATGCTTTTAAAACAAAGTGATCCAAAAGTTTTAGAAAAGAAAGTTAACATTAAACCAATTAATTATGTTAAGTTAAATCGATTATCTAAAGATTTTGGTAAACGCGACAAGAACGGTCTGATGAACAAGCTTTCCGATTACAAACTTCACACCTTAATACTAACTAATTTGCTTCTTCGCCTGTCAAAGTTGAGGCTCCTTGGGAACTTCCTAAGGTAAGCCTGGTTAATACAAGCCTTAAAAAGCATAAATACCATCTTAGCCAATTTGACAATGTGCTGAAAAAGCGAATCACGCCCGATACTTTAACAGAAGGGGAATGTGGGTTTGAACATACTAAAGCTGTTTTTCTAAAAGAAATAATTCCATTTGTAAAGACCTTAAAAGATATATTCAATGTTTTTAATAAAGATATTTTAAATGAGGTAACAAAAGTACAAACAGTTTTTAACCAGATGGAAGCTACTGTTCAACAGTATCATATAGACAACCAGTGCTTTGAAATTCAAAAGAAACAATTTTTGATTAAAAAAAATCGACTCTTGGATCAAATCATTTCTCAAGATATTGTGAATATTGTTGTGAATTCTTTGATGGATATAAATACTTTTGTGAATGTGATTCTTCTGTTGCTATGAATGATTCTATGAATTATGTGGAAATGTGCAACAAGTATCTCGAACTTATAGCTGAGCATATCAAACGACACAACATGGTTGAAAAAGATGAGTATAATATACTTTCGAAAAGCTTTTCTAAACTTGAACGACGCTGCATTTCTCTTAAACTTGCAATGCAACTCAATCAAGAAATTTTTCAAAAGAATAACACATCTGTGAACCAAACTGAACCTTCATTTGATCAATTGTTTGAATTGAACAATTTGAAAGCTGAGCTTCAAGCAAAAGACATAACAATCGAGAAGTTGAAAGCAAACATTAAACGTTTGAATAAAACTTCCACCACAAACAATGTAAAAAAGGACATAGATGAGATTGAGACCGTCAATATAGAACTGGAACATAGGGTGACAAAACTTATTGCTGAGAATGAGCATTTGAAACAGACTTATAAACAACTCTATGATTCAATTAAACCAACATGTGTTCAGGCTAAAGAACATGCTGAATCGCTGGTCAATCAATTAAATCAAAAGTTTGTTGAAATTACTGATTCAAATAATCAACTCCAGGAAAAGGTTTTTGTCATAACAGCATTAAAAATGATCTTAGGAAATTCAAAGGAAAAGACATAGTTGAAGATGCTGCCAAAATGTCAAATGATACCACTATTGCTCTGGGAATGAATAAGATTGACCGAGTAACTTTGACTTCTAAGGATAAGAATAATAGGGAAACTCACATGTACTACCTTAAGCATACTATGGAACAAGCTGCTATTTTTAAGGAGATAGTTGAACAAGCTAAATCACAAAACCCTTTAGATAGTGCATCTTACTCTGCCTGTAAGTATGTTAAGTTGATTCAAGAGTTGCTATGATATGTTAGAGATACTTGCCCTGATATTCACAAACCTAGTATGAAATTAGTTGTTGTCACGCCTATCAACAAAAAGAAAATAGTTAGGTTTGCTGAACCTATCATATCATCAAGAACATCCCAAAAATAGTCTAGCTCTTCCCAAACAAAGACCAAAAAGACCACTAACAATTCTGTGTCAACTTCTACAAGAGTAAGCTGGTCTACTAAATCTAGCAGGTCAAAGTCTACAGACAATACAAAGAATGATAGGACCCAGCAGATTTCAAGTAGTACCCAAAAGAAGAATAAAGTGGAAGACTACTCTAGGATAGTTAAGTCTGTTTGAATAAATCAAATTGTGTCATTGAACCATCTGGAAATGAAAATGTGCAGCATTCCAAATTAAATACAAATTCTAAGCTAATGTGCGTTAAATGTAATAGTTCTATGTTTGATGCTAGACATTCAGGGAACTGTGGATCTTCAAAACCAGAAGGTTGGCATACATATACCTCCTCTTCAATAGTACCATATAAAAAGGCACACTTCACATCCATCTGGTACACAATAAACCCCATAAACGATGCATAGGCCAAAAATAACCTGATTGCTTCAATCCTAGCAACAAGAGCAAAAACCTCATCATAATCAATTCCTTCCTCTTGGGTATAACCTTGTGCAACTAGTCTTGCCTTCTTTCTGACTACAATTCTGATAGCTTTTGAAACTAACCTTTTTAAATATATATAAAAATAAATATATAAAATACTTATAAATATATAAATATAAGGATAAGAATCAAAAATCTCAATTGTAGTAAACCAGAAGTATGATTCCCGGGTCGTTATCCCCAACGAGGACTGCAATTGAAAGTCGAGAGTCGATTTGATAATAAATGCTTGAATGGAACAAAATTTAGATTGGTTATCTAAAACTACGGGAAAATTACGGCAAACACTTAAACAATTAAGGCAAAACTAATTTAACTAAAAACGCAAACCGGGAATCCTAAAACGCGACCTAAAAACTCAAAATTATCAAAATTAAGTCCTAAAATGATCTTTTTTAATTTTATAAGTCCTAATTAACTAAAAGATAAGAACTAAGAAAACTAGACCAAAAACGAAAGTGATTAGGGCTTAACAAACCACTCAAACGTGAAAGTAGGCAATTTTGCAAGTTTATCTTATGAAGCAAATCTAATTTTCCTAAGTCCTAAATGTTAAAAGAAAATTTTCTAAAAAAAATATTTTTTTTGACTATTTTATAATTTTTTATGAATTAAAAACGATTTTAATAAAATTAAATGTTTAAAAATACTAAACTATTTAATAAAAATCTGGAAAAATTAGCAAAAGTAGCTTGAACAATGAAGAATCTAATAAAAATAAGCTAGGAAAAACAGCTTATCAAATAAGCTGTGAAATAAGCTAAAAACGGCTTATAAGCCAAAAGAGCCAAAATGTGTATAAGAGATTGATTTTGCAAAGTTAAACCGAAAAAGACCCAAGGGCGAGTGGTAGAGGGAGCGTGTGTATAAACGTTTGGTTGAATTGGGGTAGAGGTCTCAGGTTCGAGTCCTGCTCACCCTTGACTTCCCCCAATTCCCAAATGTTTTTTTCTTGCCAATTTTTTTTACAACTTTTTAGACAACTTAAAAATAAGCAACTTTTACAAAACCACTTTTTATATAAGCTACGAATAAAGCAACTAAAATAAGCTAAGAAAGGGTGACAGAATAAGCTAGTTTATACTAAGCTACTTAATGCTAACTGTTAAGCACTATAAGTACCAAAAAGCAATTCAAAAGGAGAAATAAGCTAATACAGGAACTTAAGCTATATCTAAAAAGCACTCTTGATCAAAAATAATAAGTTAGAATGAAAGAATAATCAAAAAGCTATAATACTTAGAAATTTTAAGCTAAAAGGCAAATAAGCTCAAATAAGCTCTAAACTAAAGGAATTAAGCTAAAGTGGGCTTAAACTAACCTAAAAAGCTAAACTAAACCTAGAATAAGCAAATGCAATAAGCTAATAAGCCTAAATAAGCAAAATAGCTTTTTGGCCAAAACTGATAAGCAAAAAGCCTAAGGGGGACTTTTCTAGCTTATTTTTAAGCTAGAAAACAGATCCTTATGGCTTAGTGGCTTATACCACTAAAAGAATGGCCAAATAGCTACAATAAGCAACAATGAAAAAGCAGTTTGAAATTCAAATAAGTATTAAAAAGCTTCATGAAAAGGCTATCTCACACAGATTCAACACTTACACAAATTTTCTTAAACTTTTGTAATCTTCACAAATAACCACTTTTGAGCTTTAAAAAAAGCAAACAAACAGAACATTATGAACTTATAACCTACAAACAGATTGAGATTTAACCTCAAAGAGCATATATCAACAATCAAAAGAGAGTTTGAAATTCAGGATAAACCACAATAAGTAATTGAAAAAGCAATTTCTCAAAAAAATTCAATACTTGGCAAATTTTAACAGTTTTGGCAAAATGCAAAACAACAATGCAGGCGTATTTGACTTTGATGCTAACCTGATTTAACACATTCATAAACACAAAATCATCACAAAACAACAAGATTCAAAGTCCTAATCAAACAAGCAAATAACATGAGCTATAAGCTTTCAGATTCAAACCACAATTTCTTAAAACCTTAAAAATGAGATTTACTACTTAAAAACATAAACAAACTTATTTTTTATAACTAATATTATCTAATTAAAGTTTACTCAAAAGCAAAAAGCAGGTTTTGACCCATTTTCACCCATAAAACCTACTAACCCAAACACCCTTTTAACTTTTGAAAAACACATTTCAGCTTAGAAAATTAGTTTTTAAAACTAAGACTTCAAAGACCAGATGTTTTATAAGTTATTAAGATAGTATTAAGCAAGATTCAACAACCAATAAGCACTTAAATGAGCTAAAACAAATTATGCAAATTTTTTAGCTACTTTAAGATAGTTTATAAGAAAACTTAAACAAATGATCTCTAAACTATAAAACAAGCATAATAAGCATTAAACATCATAAGCAAACATAAATAAGCAAATATAAGCAGAAATAAACAATGATAAGCAATGCTATAGTAAAATGCAATTTTTTTGAAAATAAGAGACTTTCAAAGGCCCTTGCTCAAAACAGGGCAATCAAGCTTATAAATCAGCTAATCTACAAGCTTTAGCTTGTCAAAAGACAAGCTAATATTGTCCATAAGCCCATTCAAATCCGGCTTATCATCCGAATAAGCTGTGGTGTTTTTTGGTGTGATTTCTTTTTGGTAAATTTTCTTTAAGTAATTTATATATAAATGATAACAAATTGCTTATATGTTTTTATAAGAGCTTAAAACAACTTATGAAAGGCTTTTGAATACTTTAAAACACAAATTTAAAAACCACAAATTTTAAGCTAAAACTGAAATTTCATTAATAAAAAGAAGCATTACAATATTAAAAAGATTACAATAAAATTAACAATGTGAAAAACTTAAACTAAAAACTCACTGATCCAAGGGCTTACAATTGAGACCTATTTATACTAAGCCATTGAAGGTTCTAGATGTGTGCTTTCTTTGTGAGAGCTCCTGCGGGTGTGTTTGTTGTGTGAGAGCCTTCAAAGTCTCATCATAGCCATTGAAATTGAGTAGTGCCCAAGTCATATGATCATAGCCCTTCATTTCTTGTCTTGTTCTTTGGACGAATAGGGGGTTAGGGGATTGCCAAAGTGGCAATAAGCCCATGTGAGGAGGGATAAGGTGTGTATAGGGGTTGGTCGACATAGGGGAGAAGAAAGGGGAACAGTGTTTGGAGCATTTTGGCGGGTAGTGGAAGGGATGTACAGTGGTTTGATTTGCAGGGTGAATGTTTGGTGGATTGGCAATTTTAGTCCCTCAATGTGTATAGTTGCATTGCATCCATCGTCCTTGTTCTTTGCAAGTTTGGTCCTTGAGGTTTGTAAATGGTTTGCACTGTTAGTCCATTTAAGGACTAACGGTGTTAATGGATAAAAAGGGGTGGGGTTAACGGGAGTTATAAGGGTTGTTGGGCTTGTTTGTTGGGTCGGGTATGCATAAAAGAGGGACTTGGGCTTATAAATGGCTTAAGGCTTATAAAGTTTGTAACATATAAGTGGGCTGACCCGGGCCCACTAGGTGGGTACGGGTGGGCCCACTTTTGGCAATTTAGGTTTTCGGGTTCGGTTTTCGATGCTTTTTCCAATGCCACTTCCCGGGGTTGACTTTGACTTTTTGACTTTTGTTGACTTTGACTTTGTCTTTTTGACTTCTCACGGTCTTTTCGTTCTCGTGCTCGGTTTTGTCGTTTTGGCTTCGATTTTGTCCTTTTCTTGGATATCCGTTACATGCATAATACAAATGCAAAACATACAAATACAATGTATTTTTGGTACGTTTTTGATCATTTAAGTCCGGTTTTAGTGGTCAAAGGTATGTGTAATTAAACACATACCAATGATCTTTGTAAATCTTGGATACGGAATCGAAGATGTTAGATGATGAAGAGAATAGTACATTCCTTCCCATAAAAGTTCCGCATAATCCACATGAATGTTATTGACAAAGCAATACATCATTTGCATAATCTGCAACGGTGGTTGATCCCATCCTGTAACACGTGTTGTCAAGCACTTGGAAAATATCTTGCATAATGTTTGCCACGGTTGCAGAAGACCAGTTGTCTTAAAGCTTGACGATGTCTTCAGTTCCATTGTAAAACCCAATTGTTGTTTATAGAATGGAACCATGTCAGAAAATGTTGGTGGTGGCACGAATGAATTATGATTGTTGTCATTTGCTTGAGGTATATGAAAGATTGTTCTGAAGTCATCCAGTGTAAGAGAAAGTTCTTTCTTGTCCAACATAAACCTGAGCCTATACTTTGAACCGTCTTCCTTCAGAGTATGCCAGAACTGTGCCATATATATCCATGGTACGGAGGAAGAAGCTGCAATGCTAAATCTTAATGGATGATTCTTGATGATGTTTGTCAGAATTTTGCTTTCCGGTGGGCATTGCACATGTTCAAGATCAACTTTCTTGTTAGCATCCATAAGATCATATCGTTTGTTCGGACGACATAGTTCGTCTAGATGAACATCAATTGCATGTTGTTGTGCCATGATGATTACTAAATGAATAAAATGAAGATGTTAGGTAACAAATAATTCTTTTGACATTTTTGTCTTTTTCCACTCTGTTTGTTTTATATGTTCTGGCAATTCTTTTTGAACATATTTTTAGATCAGTTTCTTTCTCATGTGCTTGTTCTTGATTTTTCTAGCACATGCCATATGCTTTATTCGAATTATTCTTTTGATTTCTCATTTTTGTATGTTCTGGCAATTCTTTTTCGAACACAAGTTTGATTTGCTTTTTCGCGTATGGATTTTGTTCTCTCTTTCTGTTTTTAGAATACCTCACCAGAAATTGTTTGTGACATGATACTCTTTCAAGAATGATGAAGATTTCTCTTTTGATTTTAATCAAGACTCTTGTTCATAGGAGGAATCCGGTCCTAGAAATATAGGTCAATCACACCGAAGATGTCATAGGAGGATTGGCAGACAATCGTGTCTTGGATGGTTTGGTGACGGACACCATCGATTCACTTCGGTTATTCCTGCAGTGTGTCTTCCCCCCTTCCCCTCCTCCCGTTTTCTTCTACAGTCAAAAGGTTCAATCATTGAAGAATTGATCGCCAAAAAAGTGAGGAGGCTGAAGTCTTTAGTAAGGTGTAGTAGAGAAGACAAGGTCCTTGTAGAGCTAGCAGTTTCCTTAAGAATCACCTGTTCTTCAACCGTTAGCTTGAGATTCTCCTGAACCTTAGGGTAGGCAGTTGCAATGAACCCTTCCTCCCTTGATTGCTCAAGTGGGATTTTAGTTGGTGGTTGAAGCATCAGTGGCCTCAAAGTCATGTGTTAAAGGTTTGGTTTCAGCAAGAACATAAGACTTATTGAGGTTGAGCTCTTGCAACATCACCAGGGTTGATCCATCCAGGCCTTTCATATTGTACACAGGGTTGGTCCAGCCTGACCTTCATCTTGAACAGCTAGGGTTGGTCCATACACAGCCTCAGCCTATGACCTTGCATCTGAACTCCACTTTGTGATCGTCAGAAAGCACTGTCCTACATCGGATTCCGACCTCATAGTCAGTCAAACCAATTCCGCATATAAATTGAAGAAGATGTCATTATATGACCTTAGGTTTTTTAGGGTTGGGTGCAGAACTTGCCGCCTTTGGAAATATATTCTTCACAAGCTGGTGCTTTTCTTCTTTGGTGTCCTATTGAAGGGTTATAGATTCAAGAGGCACACTTGTTCTTAATAACCTTCTCTTTCTCCTGATTTCTTTTTTTTTTTTTTCTCTTCTCCTTCTCTTTGTTAACCTTCCCCACCGTCTTCTTTCTTTTTATTTTCTTTTCTCTTTTTCTTTTTCTTTTTTTTTTCTTTTCCCCTTACCCTGAACCTCTGGAAGTGGTTGACGTCTCCCAGAGTCGGGTTCTCTAAAGACCACTGGTGGAAGTGGACCCCGATGTGCAGCGTGAACATCCTTTAAACTTTCTTCCACTGCCTTTTGCATATCAGCCTCTTCATCATCAAACCTAGGTTCATTCACGAGAATACCTTCATCTACGAATTCATCAATCAACTGTAAAGAGCTCTTTGGCTTTCGCTTCTTTTTCACCTCACCAGCTTTAGATCGATTATTGGCTTTGAGATTGTTCCCTCAGATGCTCCCATAAAAAACCGATTTTTTCCATTTCTTTTTTCTGCGGTGAGGCTTGGCAGGTGCAGGATTGGGATTAAATGAGATTAAAGTGATTTGGAAGTCCTTTGTGGCGCCGGTTTTAAATGACTGGTGTTGCTTTAGTTGCTGAAGATTAGATTTCTTTTTGGTTGCTTCGGTTTGGTAGCCGTAGCAGGTTAGTGGTGCGGGAGAGTCCGGATCACTAACACCATTACCTTCTTTCACCGACAAGATATCTTTGCTGCTTAGCTACATTCTTCCCCCCCCCTCTACTTTCTTCTTCTCCAGATACACATTGTAGTATTGTTCACCACGAATGTCATCATGTGAAAGATCATAACAGAAAAGGCATCCTAAAATACTTCCTTCCCGTTTGGTTCCCTTTGCACTAAACTTAAGATATCCCAGAACATACTCTTCATAAGATAAATGAAGTGGAGAATCTGGCCTCGGGTGGAATTTATGCTTGCTTTGTAAGTGATGGATGAACCCAGTCTTGGTCGAACCTAATATTTTGGGATCATAATAGGATTGGCTTTATCCTTTTCCCTCTTTCCCTGAGATGCATTGCCACAGATTCTCTTAATGTCTTCAAACGAGAAGAATGGAATGGATTGGGTGAAATCTTCCACATTCTCCTGCATATCAATATGGGCTTACGATTGACGAACGCCCCAAAGAATCTGTAACACAGGTGCTTCTTGGTCCCTCTCCAAACGCTGAAGTCTTTCCTGTAAGACATAAATTAATGATAGTAGTGAGTGCCCTCCACGGCTGAAACATGTCATTAGTCACGACAGCAGATAAGGTTCTGACAACTTTCCTCCCGGGTAGCCCAATTCGTTGACCAGAAAAAGTTAGGAATGAGACAGCATCAGGTGTTATGGGAAGAAAATCGATTGTTGTTGTACGTCTGGACTGTTATCTGAAGGGAGTAGGGCCGTCTCTCCGTCTAAGTTGTGTCTTTGGTTTCGAAGATCGAAACCATCATTGTCTCATCAAGATGCAATCTGTAACTGCCTAGTGTTTTATTGTCATATCGAACAAAGTGTCCCAAAATTGCTGAATAATTAGATTACGATGAAATGTCGAGCGAAGCAGTGAATACGCTCTGAAGAAGTTTGTGTGCTTCAGAAAATCTAACAGCAATCTTATAGAATTGGAATGCTCAAATTACTTTCTACAATCCAAAATTAGCAGTTACTTTTCCACATGCACCCAACTACTCGTACGAGCAGGATTCTGATTCATCGGTTCGATGGGTGGTGCAAAGCACGGTGCTTAGTAATCAAGATCAATGACATAGAACATCCAGATCCATTAGTATAAAGAACACATTACAACCACAGAGAGACATACTAGCAAACCACAGACAGGAGAAGAATCTCATCATGATCCAGAGCCATTCGCACCGTTTACTGTGATGCATCACATCAAGGTCTGGGAGCGGTGTTAATGCAAAGAGAAAAAGTTATTGCATATGCATCCCGACAACTCAAGCCTCATGAAGAGAACTATACCACACACGACCTCGAATTAGGAGCAGTAGTGTTCGCTCTTAAAATTTGGAGACACTATCTGTATGGCACAAAGTGTACTGTGTTCACTGATCATAAAAGTCTTCAGCATATCCTTGATCAGAAAGAGTTGAACATGAGACAACGCCGTTGGTTAGAATTGCTCGCAGATTACGATTGTGAGATTCGCTACCATCCTAGAAAGGCAAATGTTGTAGCAGATGCCTTAAGCCGGAAGGAACGAATCAAACCACTCCGAGTTAGAGCATTAGTCATGACCCTTCACCCAAAATTACCATCACAAATCCTCGAAGCCCAAACTGAGGCGATCAAAGAAGAGAACATCAAAGCTGAGAACCTACGAGGAATGGACAAAGCATTTGAAGTACGTCCTGATGGAACCCGATGTATCAAGAATCGAAGTTGGTTACCACTCTTTGGTAATTTGAGGGACTTAATCATGCATGAATCCCATAAATCAAAGTATTCCATCCACCCAGGTTCTGACAAGATGTATCAGGATCTAAAGAAACTCTATTGGTGGCCTAACATGAAGGCAATCATCGCTGAGTATGTTGGCAAGTGTTTGACATGCTCTAGAGTTAAAGCAGAATGTCAGAAGCCATCCGGCTTACTGATACAACCAGAAATTCCTACATGGAAATGGGAAAGAATAACGATGGATTTTGTTACAAAACTACCCAAAACATCAAGCGGACATGACACAATTTGGGTCATTGTAGACCGCCTTACCAAATCAGCACATTTCATCCCTACCAGAGAGACAGATAGTATGGAAACCCTTACAAGGTTGTATATAAAGGAGATAGTTTCACGGCATGGAGTGTCGATATCCATCATCTCGGATCGTGACAGTCATTTCACATCCAGATTCTGGCAGTCAATGCAGAATGCTTTGGGTACTCAATTAGACATGAGTACGACATATCATCCCGAAACCGATAGACAAAGTGAAAGAACCATCCAAACACTCGAAGATATGCTTCGAGCCTGTGTTATAGATTTTGGAAAAGGTTGGGAGAAACACTTACCACTAGTAGAATTTTCTTACAATAACAGTTACCAAGCCAGTATTAAGGCAGCACCGTTCGAGGCACTTTATGGTCGAAAGTGTAGATCACATGTCTGCTGGGCCGAAGTTGGAGATGTTTAACTCACGGGGCCAGAGATAATACATGAAACCACCGAAAAGATAGTTCAAATTCGACAACGTTTGCAAGCTGCAAGAGATCGGCAAATGAGTTATGTCAATATAAGGCGAAAGCCTTTGGAATTCTAAGTTAGAGATCGTGTTATGTTAAAAGTGTCACCTCGAAAAGGTGTCATCCGATTCGGAAAGCAAGGAAAACTTAACCCCCGGTACATTGGACCATTTAAGATCCTTAAAAGTGTCGGCCCAATGGCATATAAACCTGAGCTTCCTGAAGAACTCAGTAATGTCCATAGTACCTTCCACATTTCTAATTTAAAGAAATGCCTATATGGCGAATCTCTCGTCATTCCAATAAAAGAGCTTCGGCTCGATGACAAACTCAATTTTATGGAAGAACCAATAGAAATTATGGATCGAGAAGTCAAGCAACTGAGACAGAGTCGTATCCCTATAGTCAAAGTAAGATGGAACTCTAAAAGATGACCAAAATTTACGTGGAAACGCGAAGATCAAATTCGTGCTAAGTATCCACATCTATTCCCAAACATTACTCCATCATCCAACTAAATCTCAGGAAGAGATTTCTTTTAAGGTTGGGGACTATAACAACCCATAATTTTTCTCTATGTAATTATCCATTTATTAAATTAGATGCAATGTAATATCTACTTATTAAATTAAGTACAACCATTTTCATGGAAAGATTTTTGCTTTATTCCACTCATTATGCAACGTAACTTGCATAACTAAAGTAAAAGAGCTCACGCAACCTACCCATGCCAATTTCATCAACGTTTAAATCAAGTAAACGTTATAATATGTCAAGAATATGATTTAAACTCCATTTTACCATACATTATCTATTTAACATACCATTTATAACGAACCTTATACGTTAACATTTAAACCAAAACCCTGACTATATGTAATGTTTACATACAAAACAAAGGTACAAGCTTTTAAGGCATGTGTACAAGGTTACAATGCATAACTTTTGAATATCTTTTCCCTCCAAAATCAATGTACAACTCTCTAAAGCTCAAAGTACAATCTAATAATGCACAACATTCAAATAAGCTCCATTTCCCTCCAAAATTTTAAGGCATTTCGTACCATCTTTTAGGCATGAGTTACAACTTTCCTAAGTACCATATTTAAACATTCTTTCCCCCCATCTCAGCCCCTACTCGTCCTAAAAACCAAAATCCTAACCCGAAAACCCTAAACAACCCGTACACCTTAAACTAGTTTTAAACTAAAACCTAACCTAGCAACCACCCTTCTTCATGATCCACCTTGCCTACTATCTCGTTAAGCACCACCATGCCTATTACCTTGCTAAGCACCATCATGATTCACCACCTTGCTAGCCTCCTTTCACCTACTTGTCACCACCAAGCAACCACCCATACACCTTAGTTACCACCTAGTATAACAACCTATAATTTTAATCACTATAATTATCCATCTATTAAATTAGATGCACTGTAATATCCATCTATTATATATACTACTTTTTTACAGGGAATTTTTTTGCTTTATTCCATTACGTAATGTGGTTTACATAACTAAAGTAAATGAGCTCACGCAACCTCTACCAATGCCATCTATATCTATGTTTATATCATGTAAACATCCTAATATATCAAGTCAATGTTCTAATATCATTTTTACCAAATATGTTATCCATTTAACGTACTTTACAAAACGTTACTATTAAATGAACTTTATTCATTAACGTTTATATCAAAACCCTAACTATATGTAATGTATACATATAAAATGAATGTGCAAGCCTTCAAGGAACATGTGTATAAGTGTACAATGCACAACATATGAAATATAATTTCCCTACGAATTCAAAATAAGCTCATTTTCTACCATTTTCATTCTAGATTTCATACCACCACTTTAGCACAAGGTACAATACACAATGCACAACTTCTAAACCCTAAACCTAAACCCTAAGTTATCCTAAAACCCTAATCTAAAACCCTAATCCCTAAACGAAACCCTAAACTAGTTTTAAACCCTAATTCAAAAACATTTAACTTAAACCTAATCTTAAACACTAATCCTAACATTAAACCTTAATCCTAAACCCTAATCCTAACACTAAACCTTAATCCTAAAACCCTAATCTATGTTAAACCCTAACCCTAACTCGAATTTAAAACCAAAAACCCTAAACCGAAACAAAAACCAACCCGACACACCCTTAATTTAATTTAACCCATTTTAATCAAACAAGCACCTCAAGCTAGCATCCTAGCACTACTATGACCTCACCACCATGTCACCAAGCAACTACACAAGCACCTTACTCACCACCTTGGCTACCAAGTCTTCTTGTCACCCCATATTAGCCGAACCCCCACCACACCCTTCCACCATTCAAAGCTACACTACTAGCTCTCAATACTCATCATACTAGCATTCCTTAGTCATCTCCCTACAAAACTTGGCCACCACACCAAGAAAACTTGGCCACCAAGGGTCATTCGACCCTATATAAGTTAAAACATGTAAACCATTTCAAACACACCTCAAAACTCATCAAACATATAAAT
>BQNB010059845.1:0-37157 GCA_026074375.1 Tanacetum coccineum | reverse complement strand
GACTTGTTGTTGTTGACGGTTAGAATTACGAGATTGAGATCGAGTGCGCATGCACTAAAATTTAAAAAGATAATTTATACTAATTTTTTTTTTTGGTTTTTCAACAATGTATTCAGAATAAATTTTAAATACGGACAATGAGATAAGACACTTAAACCAAATAATCAGCTCGCTTCTCGGTTACTCTTCAAAAGAAAAAATGCACAAAAAAGTTTGTTTAACTTTAAAAGGTGAGCCGTACGTCGCCAGAGACACAAAAGGTACGTTTTTGATCTTTGGTTCTGGAACTTATTGATGGATAATACTTCAATTGAAAGTATTATTTGTTGGTGTTCTTTTACCAACTTGGTGATATTTTTTATTTCTTTTTTTTATGGACAATGTTTTTAAATTTTTGATTTTTTTTAATATTTTTTAGATTTTTGGTTTTTTATATTATATATACTAATAAAAGAAAAGAAAAATCTTTTTGAATTTTTTATATGAAAATAAACAAAATAACTTCACTTGGAAGGATCTTCAAACAAAATTTTCAAACGACCTCAACAATCGTAGACAATCCTCCTCGGCAGCGGCGCCAAAAACTGATCACCTTCTTCTTGGTTATACCTATATAAAATATAAATATAAATATATAAATATAAATATATAAATATAAGGGTAGCAATCAAAAGAAGTCACAATTATAGTAATCCGGAAGTATGATTCCCGGGTCGTTTCCCCGATGAGGAATGCAATGGAAAGTCGAAACTCGTTTTAAGAATCGATGCTTGAATGGGACAAATTTGATTGGCATTCTAATTCTACGGGAGAATATTCTACGAGAAAATTAATGGCAACTTTAGAACAAAAAACTATTAAGGGCACTAAAATTAAACTAAAAACGCAAAACGGGAAACCAAAAAAACGCCGCGAAAATTATCAACTATATCAAAATAAAGCCCAAAAATGCAATCTTTGTTTTCTAAAACCTCTAAAATGACAAAGATAAAAATTTCTATAAAAAATGTATTATTTTGGCTTTTTAATAATTTTTTATGATAAAAATCTAATTTAAATCTATTTAAAATCTAGAAAATAAAATTAATACCTAAAAATTCTAAAAAAAAAGACATTATACCTTATAAAAGTCTAAAAAAATGAAAAAACTCAAAAACTATTTTAATCCTACTTTTTATAATAAAAATCTATTTTATAAAACTAATTTTAAAAGCTAAAAATTAAAATAAAAATCTAAAAGTGGTAAAAATGATTTTAATGCTTGTAAACCTAAAAGTATTTAATCTAAAACTAAAAATTATTTTTTTGTAATTTTCTGAAAACTTTTTATATTTTCTGAATGACTTTTTTATTAAATTTTAACCTACTGAAAAATGATTAAAAAATAACAAATAAGTAATGAAAAATTCAAAAAAAAACATGTAAAGTTCCTAAATGATCAAAGAATAATAAGGAAAATAAGCTGGTGATTACCTCTTATCAAATAAGTGACTAAAAAGCCCCTAAAAAGCCACGAAGTGGCTTGGGCTTATTAGCTCAAAAAGGTGTTAAATACCAAATCCCTTGAGACTTTAACGAAAAAGTCCCAAGGGCGCAGCGTGTAAAAAAGATTGAGTGATTGTGAAAGGTTTTGAAATGGGTTGAGGTATGAGTGATCGAGTCCTAGTCTCACAGCCACACTAGCCCAAATCCCCTTTTGCTTTTTATAAAAAAACTTTAATAACACATCCAATAAAAAAAAGCACATAAAAATAACAACTTTAATGAAGACAATATTTTTTAAAACACACAACAATAAGCACATAAATAAGCAATTTAAATGACAGAAATGCCTTTATAATCCTAAAGGCTTACAAAATCACTAACTGCTTGGTATTTATAAAGCACTAAAAATCACATCCTTAAATTAGTTAGTATTGAAGGGGTTGAAGAATTAAAAAGAAATATAAAGATAAAGGGTGAAAAGAAAGAAGCCCTCCTTACACTTAGGTAGAAATCGGGTCTACACTTAGGTAGAAATCGGGTCTACACATATGCTATCATAAGGCAAGATACTTAAAAAGCTAAAACACTTAAAAATTTTAAGCTAAATGGCAAATAAGCTCAAATAAGCTCTACTCTAAAGGAAATAAGCTAACATTGACTTAGACTAACCTAATAAGCTATACTAACGCTAAATAAGCTAGGGCAATAAGCAAATAAGCACAAATAAGCCAAATGGCACAAAATAGTAGGTAAAAAAAACCAAGGGGGCACTTTTGAGCTTAAAAATAAGCTTAAAGATGGAACTTTATGGCTTAAAGATGGAACTTTATGGAACTTTATGGCTACAATAATCATTAATCAAAAAGGAGTTTGAAACACAAACAATAAGCCCTTAAAAAGCTTAAAGAAAAAGCTGTTTGTTCATTTTTCAATACTTAGAAAACTTTTTTCAATTTTAACAAAACACTACTTTTGAGCTTAAAAATAAGCAAACAATCAGAACTTTATGAACTTAAATCCTACAAACAGATTGAGATTTGAATACATAGGACACATAACAACAATCAAAAAGCATTTTGAAACACTGAATAAGCCACAATGAGCATTTGAAAAAGCATTTTGAAACACTTTTATTTATAGATTGGGCAAAAACTCAAAACAAACTTGCAGGTTTTTAGAGTTTTGATTCTATCCTTTTTAACACATTTATGAACACAAAAACAACTCAAAAACATAATAGGCTAAAGCACAATCTAATAAACAACTAAAATAAGCTACCACTTAACAGATTCAAATAATGAATTCTTAAAACCTTATTTTTGAGATTTAACACTTAAAAACTTAAATAAAAATGACTTTTATGACTACTTTTAACTAATCTAAACGACCCATTTTCACCCATTAAACAGGTTAAACCAAACACCCCTTTAAAAACAGTTTTAGTACTTTTAATTTGATAAAAGCTATTTAAGCTCAAACTCTTCAAAGACCAGATGTTAAACAGCTTATGACAAACTTAATGAACAATTATAAGCAATCAAATAAGCCAGAATAATAAGCTAAGACACTTATGCTACTGAAAAGATCGTTTAAGCTCAAGATTGGTTAGATCTTATATATCTAAGATTGACAATAACAATGAAAACAATATGCACAGCGAAATTAAACAAAGACAATTGCTATTGAACAAGGTTTTCTTCATTAAACGTTTCCCTATTACCCCAACTACAACTTGGGGCTACACCAACTAATTATGGTGTACTAACTAACTAACTAACTTTGTGTGCACACACACACCTTTACTAGACTCTCATTAGGAGAGCTCTATGTTTCTGGATGCATATAAAACCTATGTCTATGATCTCTTTATATAATAGAGACATAGAGTTACCAAAGAAATTCCAATAAAAACACCTTTAATGATTTATTAGTATTTATCATTAATATGATGAGATTGACCAATCACTTTTGTAACATATCATCACACGTTTAAGTTACATCTTGTAACTTCCCAATCATTAATTTGTAGTCAAACTCTATCTTTTGTAGAATTCCAATTTGTCGATTAAGTCCTTATTGTTTCATTCTTTTGTTCTTTTGTCTCATCAAATCTATATTTCAAACAATATTCCTCTATTTGATGATGTCAAACAAACCCTATGTCGTATTAGTAAACTTAATCCATAAAGCCAGAAGATTTCCATGAAAGTTAAGATGTAATCATCTCCCTGAATGAAACAAAATCTTCCTTTGTAGATAGCTTCCCCTTAACTTATGATCATGCCACCACACATAATAAGTTGCAAATCAATAAACCTGTTGGGGATTCTTCTTCGCATTTTTGTATTCTTCATTAATAGGGGTCTTCTGTAGAAATGCATAACTTGGTTCATAACAGCTTACAAAATCATATACACACTACCAATCCTTCCTTCCAATACTCAAAGTACCTCCATGAAGATAATACGAAAAATTGATCTTGAGCAGTAGAAATATAGACTAGTAGTAGTAATTAATAGATCAGCTTAGTACGTAATGATAACTTCTCTTAGTGGTGCATGTATAGAGGATAAATTAAACATTATATCAATATGCTTCCATTGAACCCATATGTTACATCTCTTGAATCTCTAACTCTGTGTAGGCTCTATGTAGTGAATCACTGTTGATAGAATAATATAGATTATAATCGAATTTGATTAAAGAAGTTTTATTTCACCAAAATCGTGTCTTTATGTCAATTGACTATCCCAAGTGAGAGTCGAATCTATACCTAAGACCAAATATAAAAGTAGATGCCTATATTATTGACAAATCCTAATCTTCTATAAGAGACACTGAGCACAAACAACAGGTGGACTCTTAAAGTGATTGCAAAATGTGAGCATTAGCACAATAACAGTTAGATCACACACTTTTGCTAGATTTGTTTCAAGTCTGCATTCAACACCATTTAAGCACGAACAAGTTACATCCTGCTAAGGTATGATAAGAACACGCATTGTGAAAATCAACTACAATATCAATAATTGATAAATCAATCCTTCTTCGTAATAACCTCTTCAATTAATCTCCAAAAACGAGCCTTTTAATTGCTTTAAGATCATTAACAAATCAATCCGTTAACTTCCCTTTTAAACGAAGCTTCGAGATACCAAATCATCCAAAAAACCCAAAATTCATGTATTACCCGATTTCTGATTAGCAAGCAGTTAGTATGTTTAAGATATCAGATGACACTGCGGTTCCTTTCATAACAGCTGCGTACTTTGATCTTTTCCAGCTGGTAATTTCATATACTTGGCAGTAACTTCATTTACTTGAGCTAGTACCTTCATGGTACTTGAGCAGTATTTCTTGAACTTCTTCAGTACCTTATGAACTTATTCAGACCATCAAACAATTTAGCTGTACCTTCATTCTTCTTAGAGATCATGTTACCCAAAATATAAAACCAGATAACCAATCACTCAAGCAGCTTCTTATGCATCGATCTTATAGTATGAACAAGAAAAACAAAAGATATGAAATATAATCAAACCAAATCGACGAGCAGGCCATGGTATTCAGGGTTTCGCATAAAGCCCTAATAATGATGATGATCAAAAAGATATGTATACAGAGAGGTCATAGATCCATCATCATAAATCAACTACACCAAGAAAACTTGATAGTAACTATGATTTTCAATTGTATTGCATACAATTAAGGTAGATGTGGGACAATTATAAATTTTTGTCTTTTTTTTTCTTATATCAATTACTCAAAACCCTTAAAAACTTTAACCTAAATCGATTTCTTGAAATTAGGTTTTAGGGTTTCTTCCAAAAAACCTTGTAGATCCTGATCAGGAGCCCATGGCTCTGATACAATGAATAAGATGTTTTAAGCTCAAGATTGGTTACATTTATATATATAAGATTGGACATATAACAATGGAAAACAATATGCACAGCGAAATTAAAAAAGACAATTGCTATTGAAACAAGGTTTTCTTCATTAAAAGTTTCCCTATTTACCCCAACTACCAACTTGGGGCTACACCAACTAATTATGGTGTACTAACTAACTAACTAACTAACTAACTAACTTTGTGTACACACACACACCTTTACTATTCGACTCTCATCAGTTTATGTTTCTATGGATGATTGTAAAACCTATGTCTATGATCTCTTTATATAATAGAGACCATAAGACGTTACAAAGGAATTCTAATAAAACACATTAATGACATTAATTAGTATTTATCATTAATATGATGAGATTGACCAATCACTTTTGTAACATATCATCACACGTTTAAGTTACATCTTGTAGAATACCAAAGTGATCATATTAAGCCTTTGTTGTGTCATTCTTCTTCGTTTAAGCGCATGTAGTTTTGTAATCATCAAATCAATAAACCCAACAGCTACTATTTTAGGTTTTTTTATAGTTTTTATTACATAACAAGTAAACTAAGATCTAAGCTAACTTATGAACATATTAAGCATTAAACAACAAATATAAGCAGAGATAATAGAAACAGAAATAAGAAAATATAAGCAATTAATAAGCTGATTAAGCTAGAATACAATATTAAGATATAAAGATTTAAAAGGGAACTTACAATAGCCTTTGCTCTAAACAAGGCTTAATCAAATGCTTAAATGAGCCATCAACAAGCTCTAGCTTATCTTAGATAAGCTAGTATTGTCTTGGAAACCTCCATGACTGGTTTCCATTACTAAATCTGTTGAGGTTAATTTGATTGGAGATTTTTGAGAGATATAATAAGCTCCATTTAACTTTTAAAAGACTATATGAGGAGTGTTAGCTAGCTTATGACAGATTATTAAAAGCTTATTGAACAGTTGAGAGCTTATTTAAACCATTTTGCATATTAAGCAAAAGCAAATCAAATCACAAGTTTAGAAGCTGAACTTTAAATTTTATTAACTGCAAATTATTGAATTCATGCTTTTTAAAAGGAAAATTACTAGATTTAAAAATGACATTTAAGCTTAAAATTACTTAAATATGTCTACACTAAGCTACACTAGATACTCCTCTTGTGAATGAAGGAGGTCCTGTATTTATAGGAGAGAATGGATGCTTCTAGGCCTTGTGAACGCGCTCCCCTTGGTCTTGATCATCATCCTTCATTCTTGCATATCACTTGGCTCTTCAATCTTCTCCCGTTGGATTTTTAAGTGCTAGCCCAGGATTGCCATCTCCAGCGTGGGCATTCCTTGTGTCAGAGGCCTTGTGCTTCTTTTGGCTTGTTTTTAGTATAAATTCCCATTTTGAGTGTGTTTCTTTGGTCTCCCAACGTGACCTTTCCTGATAATCTATAGCTAATAGAGAGATTTTGATGATGATTTTTGATGCTGACTCATTACTTGGCTCTTGAATCTTTTCTTACACCTTTGATTTTTTTTTTGACATTGTCGTTCCACATAGTCAATTTCATTTTACCACTTTTGTTTTTGACAGAGGTTAATGGAGGAAGAAGTCGATGAACAAGTTTAAAACGGTATTTCCCGCGCCCTTTTCTTTTCTTTTTATAATTTGTTTGACTGAAGTGGATTTGGGCCGTGGTTAAAAAGGATTGTGCCATGGTATATCTTTTGGCTCGATTGATATTAAGTAAGATATCAACCGTTATCCCTTTTATATAAATAAAAAGGACTATGGGTTAGTCATTCAAGGACCATTTATGAATTTTGTTTAACAATGAGGGCTAATTGGGTATTTTGAGAATTTTGTCTTTTGTGAGTTGACCAATGGTTGACCAAGGGTTGACTTTTGATAACCTTTTGCTAGAAACTTCCGGCTCTTGTGCACTCTATCCGTTCCCGTGTCCGTGTTTGTCCGGTTTTGATCGTTTTCTTGTGATTTTTGCATTATCTGTACCTATACATCACAAATGACAGAACAAGCAATATACAAGCATAATTTGCACAATCTGTTCATTTTAGGGCCATTTTGGAATTAAAAAGGATATGTGATTTCTCACATATCATCAAGAATTGGCGGATAGACAAACCTTGGGTTTTTAGGTGGATTGTTTCTTTGATCGAATGGAAATCTTCTGTTTCGTCGATGACGTATTCGATTCAGAGTACGTTCAGGTTCAAGTAATGGTTCAACAAGTTCAGAATTGGAAGCACGTGTATGCATCCAAAGTAGAATTTGTTCGGGTCAGTTTACCAGAAAATTGTACGGCGATTTGAAAAAGAGGGGGAGTTAACGAGATTTTCAAGAGTTTGACTACAGAACAGCTAAGAAGTCACTAGCAACGGCGCCAAAAACTTTGATGTGTTTCAAAAGCTTTAAATTTATAAGACTAAAAATACCAGACAATTATATGGAAACACACGGGTAAAACTATAACCCACATATGCAGTTTAATCTTTTTAGGTAAGACCATGTCGTCCACAGGGATTAGTGTAGTGTTCGAATAATCAAAAAGAAAATGGTCTTTAACAATTTTGAAAATAACTTTATTTTTATCAATGATAATAAATATGACTACTCGAATAGTTAAGAATAATTTGTAAGTGTTGGAAATGATTTGACCTTGAAGATGGGACTTTAATTTATAAAAATGATTTCTTGTCAAAAAACGTTTTTACGAATTAACTTGATTAACTTAAGACTTATATTTAGTTAACTAGACCAAATGTGTCACTCAATTAATCCAGTTATTATTATATCAAAGCTTATTTTGTTTATCAATTTACGAAAGTGGATTTCTCAGCACAGACGTTAAAGACCATAGACAAATCTTTAAAACCACATAGATCATAACGGATCTTTCGACCTATACCGATATGATTATATAATCTAAGTTGATAAGCAAAAATAGATAAGATAAGATATAACAGGTTTGCAACATAAGCTTAAGATTAAAACGATCAAGATCATACCAAACACTTATTCATTATCGTAACTTCACCGAGTAGTCATGAGAGATTTAGCCTCTCATGGCTAAGGAGTTCATAACAAAAGCACACTTTACATAAACTTCCATTATTTCAACAACTAGGTAAGAAAACTTCTTCGTTCTTGATCGTTAGATCTTTTTCTTCAAAGGAAAAGGTGTTTCTTGGTGTTTTGGTGAAAGGAGGGAGAGTATGTGTGTGTAAAATGGGATAGAATGTGAGGAATGATTGTGTTGAAGGATGCAAATTCGTCCTCAATTTATAGGCAAGATTGGGTGCAAAGTGCGGCGCACTTAGGAAAAAGTGCGGCGAACTTTGGGAGTTAATGCGATAGCATTTAATGACTTTTACTGGAAGTGCGGCGCACTTGCAAATAAGTGCGGCGGTTTTGAGGAGTTAATGCAGGTGCATTTATTAGACTTTAATTCTTCAAACTTTAGGAGAATGTGCGGCGCACAATATTATAAGTGCGGCGGTTTTGGGTTTCAGGGGAAAGTGCGGCGCACAATGTAGCAAGTGCGGCGGACTTCTTGAACTTTGGCTAGAAATCTTTTCTTTTCTTGTATTCGTCTCCCAAAGTGTATAGATTCATGAGCTTGGGTCTCTAGAGTCTTCAAGTGAACCTATAAGCAATTCAAGCTTAATTAAGTACCAAAAGTTCACGAGAAATGATAGAATAAACATAAAATAACGCCATAGAAACATGTATAATTTGGGCGTTATCAAATCCCTCCACACTTAGCTTATTGCTTGCCCTCAAGCAATGGAAGCGAAAAAATAAAATCATTTGTCGTGACGTGGAGAAAATTTGGATTTTTAAGAGAGTTTGCATATTAGATAACTTTTCAGGCATAGACATATAACATAGCACCTCACATAGGGATAGTGTTTGATTTTAAATTCACTCAGCCACTCAGATAGGGTTTAAATATGTTTTTGTGAAGAACACTCAATTTGCACAGACATAATCTAGACAGCTACCATAGGCTTGTACTTAACACATAAACCTGACCGAAGGGTGGAACTTGGGTACTAGAGAGGATCCAATCTTCATGCGCCGAACATAAGCCTTTATTTCTTTTGAACTATTATAACTCATATAGAACTTTTTTTTCATTTGCAACTAAGGCTTAGCACAAGACTTTCTTCATTCAACTTTCAGATATTTCAGCAACATAGCATTAAAAGGAGCGCTTGCGAGAATAAGAACTTTACGAGATACATTTCATGTGATAGGCTTCGGTCTAGTAAATGATGATTAAACACAAGTTCCAGAGCTTCTAAATTACCGTCTCTCTCAAATATAATTTTCAACCAATACCAATGTTCCAGAAAAGGTGACAAAGACCATACGTACACATCCGTAACGACAGAATAGACACATATGACTGCAATCAATTATCTTAGGTACCAAAGGTGGATACCCGAATATTTTTAAGGCTTAGATTTCTCACAATTTTAGTGGACTGGGTGTGCTAGCTATAATGTCAATCCGGTTGGACTTGCCTTACTAAGAGCATTTTTTAATTTCAAAACATATAATAAAATATTAGTTAGAAAATTTTTAATAAGGCAAACATAAAGGAATATGATTAATTTTTCCTATTTGGCTCCCCTCCACACTTAAGTTGAACATTGTCCTTAATGTGATAACTGAATATAGAGATAAAATAGGGAAAATTAAAAGAAAACGGTACTTCCCGAGGCATAGAGAAATGCATAGCTGTAAGCTAATCTTGATTGGCCGGCCATAGACCCTAGGTGGGCTTGTCTATGGGCCTTTGGCCCGGTTAGCTTTCTAACTTAACTTTATAACTTACTACGAGCTACGACTATCTCTATTGGAAGTGACCGACACTTTTTTGTATTTCTAACAATCTCCCCCCTAAGGGAGGTCACTCCAATTTAAAACAAAATTTAAACTTAGCATACAATGCTTTTACTTCGGTCATGAGCTCGTAGTCTTTAACTTTAATCATTAACTTGTGATTTGATGTAGTGATCATTGACTTTGGATTTGAGCTAGTTCTTTTGTCTTGACATGAATGTGATCTTTGAGCTTTTTGAAATCATCAACCAAGCCTAATCTCATTTTTCTATCTTGTAAACTTTTCCATCTCGTGAACTTGTGACTTCTGGACCGACATGCTCATACCTTTCTTGATTAGATAATCTTGGAAAGCTTTAATAATGCATCTTTCTTAAATTTCTTTAACTTTAACACTTTGTCGCTTCAAGAAGGACGTATGGTATCAGAGTAGCGGAAGTCTTGAAACATGTATTTGAGCTTTCATGATGTCTTTATATTTGTTGGTTGGGTATGAGCATATGGTTATGAATCTTGTGAGTCAGCCAGAATCAGGTACCTCCATCACCATCTTTACATGTTCATGAAATAAAATATTTAGCAATAAAGAGGGGGGACGAATATGGCTTTGTCATTCACCCGTGGTTGGTTGGAATAACTTACGAATCCGTGAGGATCGACATATGATCAGATAGATTCAATTTAAGAAGAATATTCTTGATAGGATTTCCAGCAGTAGTGTTGAATCTTTCTAACACAAATGCATTAGATTCATCTTGCTCAACATGTTCTCATTATCAGAACGTCTCAAAGCAGACAACACGATATGAGTGAACCAACGAGTTACTATCTCACCGATTGAAATAAAAAATTGATTTGAAAATCAATCGACGTGCCACTTGCTAAAGTGTTTTTGTGACACATCGAGAGTGTTAATCATTTCAAAAATTCATCAGCAATCGTCAATTCATAACCTGGAACAAGTTTGATTCTTATCGAATCACACCATCGTTTTTTCCAGTTGTCACAAGTTTGATTCATATAGAATCGTACAAGTCACCTACCATGAGCTTCTTTGATGTTAGCTCAAGAAGGATTTCCATCTTCATAGTCAATGAAATCACTCGGATGTTCTGGCAAAATCACAATGATAATGCGTAGGACTCTTAGTATGTTAACTTGTTATTCACATTGTGTGACATAGCAAGCATGATTTGACAAGTGTCCTAATGAGATTTATGGATGATCTCTTTTGGCTCTTGACTTAATAGTGCAATTTGTTTTTAGTGATCGGAGGCTAGAGTAGACTTGTACCTTTTCAATATCAACTAACTCAGAGTGAGACAATCGATAGAAATGCGTGTAATCTTCGTAAGAAGTGAAATGAGAGTCTGTTGTGAGACCTTGAGTGGCTAGGAAGGGTTGTGCATAGGGTCATTAGGTCCATGACAATCTTCAATGTCAGACAACATCTTAGTGTTTCTGATAGATTATGTATTGACCCGGTTTTTGCCTAAGTGTATAGAGGGCTTCTTTTTTTTCACCCTTTATCCTTACAATTCTTTTTCATTCTTCAACCCCTTTAATGCATACCGAGACTTCATAACTAACACCTTGTTTAGGTTTGTTCCAAGTGTTAGCTCCATTCTCACGTCGCATTATTCCGATCTAACTTTTTCTCCTTTTGTATCATTCCTAAGGACTTTTACACTAACTAGTGGATATTCCTGGGTAGATCCATCCAGTTCTGGTTGGATCATAGGATTTGAATACCTATGTCTAACTACCTTATAACTCCATAAATTTAAGTACATGGTCGGCCTTTGGGGTATTCCATCACAATCAAAACCAAAATCATTGAAAAAATTCAATCAAAGTGTTTGATATAAATATCAAAAGATTTACACTTTGAGAGTTTTTCATCATCACTAAAAGCTCCCCCTTAACATGTGCATTGCAATCGTAGTACATGCTAAGTGTTGGAGTGCATTGAGTCCATTTTATATGATCACATGACAATACAATTAAGATTCAGTTTAATCACATTTTCTCCCCTTATCCAAAATGTTAATCCCTTGATATTTTGGTTATCAATTGATTAAACTTTTGGGGACAAAATGTTACATAATCACTATTAGGAACATTTTAATGCTCCCCTTCAACTTTTGAGGGTATATAAGACTGTGTTGTGTATAATATTTTGAAAAATTTTAAATTTACTAAGAAATTCTTGAAAATTTATACTCAAGCACACCTTATTTTCACCATAAGTCTGCACTACATATATACAAATTCACAAGTTTATGATATTCGAAATGACCTTTGAGATATGAAGACAATATGACTAAGTCATATTGTTCTTTGCAGAAGTCTCGGGTCAGTCCGTAGATTTTTTTTTTTTTCTTCCACAATGAATTTCTCCAAACTCTTATCGTCCTCATTGCGTTAGCAGCTTGGTTGATGCTCCTTGATCATTGAAATGAGCTCTTTTTCTTTTCAATTGATCCATCTTCTCTTGGCAAGTACTCCATTGTTGATATTTTTGGTCTTATCTTATCGAGCGAAGAAAGAAAGCCTGGTTACTTGCCATCACTGGAACTTGTACAGTTGTTCAGAGCGCATCAACCTGTTCCTCTTATGGTCGTCGACATAAATAAATCCTCGAGGGTCTTTGTATGGAGTGTACGGGTGCCTTTTTCTGAGATATGGTCTTGTAGTATCAGGCTTGGTGACGTTGATCTTCTTTTGATAACTTTCTGACTCCAAGTTGAAGATACCTCGACTCACTTATGATAAACCAGACTTTGGTGAACAATCCTGTAGGGTATTGCGACTTTTAAGTCGCAACATCTCCCCTGAAAGATTTGTAAGCTAATTCTAAACCACAAGAAGTAACATATCCTCGATATCATTGATCCGAAGTCATAGAAAGTCACCTTCCTTGAATTTGTATAATGCGTTATTAGCTCTTCTCACTACAATTGTATCCATGTTTCCTCATAACCTTGACACGAGTGACTACCAAAATACATTTTGTAAAATATACATCTACTCTTGATTGCATGACTCTTGCATATGCATAGAAGGACTTACGTTGTTGTCTCCAATGTGAGATACCCCATAACGCATATCTATCATAAGTGACTTTAACAGGAGTCCATATGTTTGAAACCATGTCTTCAATGCCTGGTAGATCATACTTAGCGGCTTTTGACTTGGTAGTAGACGTCGTGTATGTCATAGTCAAAACTCCTCCTTGTAGATACTTGAGATCATTGTTGATGAAGAATTCGAACGGTACTCTTTGACGATTTCCACGTATGATTAAAGGAAGGGTTTGGAAAGATCAAATGGATAGTCACCGCCTTTTAGGTTTCCATAATTAAGGCTTTTCTGAAAGAAGCCTTTATAGCATTCTTCAAAGTCATATTCTAATTCAGCATAATTAAAGTGTGTGCCTTTGAGTAGTCTGAATGCTGGTCCAAGCAGGATTTCCTGAGTTAAATTCTCAATTTTCAGCCCATTTAAGATGTATCTAGAGAAGTCTATTAGAGTGCTCATTAATTCATCAAAGTCCTTCAATGATTTATCAGTAGAAGTAGAAGCTGCTAGAGTCATCAACCAATTTTGAGTTGGTCGTCTTTCCTGGTAGTCCTTGCCAAGATTACAGTAAGATCAGTGGGGTTCTTGAGGTGGGTGTAGGTTTCTTAAACCAGGCACGTTCTAGATCAGTCTCATTCCCATGGCTCATCTTCTTTATCACACTGGGAATTTTTTTTTCCCTTCTTGATCTTCATGTGGCATGTCTGAGTTTGTAACCTCGAACACTGGTTCCTCTAATTGAACAGACTTTCCAGAAGATTTTGGTTGAGACTTGGTGCCTTTGGAAGAGCCAGACGTTGAATCTTTCTTTTTCGGACCAATGGTTGGTTCTACATCTTTGCTTAGCTTTGTTTTCTTTAACCCTCGGTCTGATCTAGCAGAAGGGTCTTCATCTTTATCCTTGTCTTTTCGGCCATGTTTCAATGAATATACATCATAAGTATAGAAGAAATCTTTGTCGAGAGCGTAAGATTTTTTCAAACCATCATAGCAATCTCGGTGTTCGGGAGCCGTCAAATATGACTCACTTTTCTCCATCTTATCGAGAAGAATCTTCTTTAACTCAAATTCAGTAAGTGTAGAAGCAGCCTCATAAGTAGATTGTGGTTGAGAAGACACCTTTGCTAGAGTAACTTCATCACGTGATTCTTTAATCAACTTTTCGATCACAGGTGGAGCAAAGTTAGACACTTCCTTGGGTAGAATCTGAGGCAGCTGATCTTTTACTTGCTCTTTGATTCTTACCGTGAGAGACTCTGAAAGGAAGTTCATGAATTCTTCTCTGGTTTCTCCCAACCTTGTGTCTAGATGTTCATCAACTAAAGTTGTCACTTGAGTGTGTAGAGGGTCCTTTTTAAGTTCAGCAACTTCTTTTTCCAATGTTGTTATTCTATCGTTGAATCGAAAGACTGATGCAAAGTCAGGAAGTGTAGATAGAGGATTTGTGGTTTCAATTGTCGGCGGTGGAGTGGGTGTTGTCAGTATTGGTGGAGGTGTGAAGGTTTGTGATGATTGAGGAATTTTTGTGTATACAGGTGATGATTCAGTGATAACAGAGACCGGTATTGTAAGAAGAGTGGGTGCCTGAGTTCTCGGGACTTCATGGTGGACATGAACATCTAGTGGAGAAACAATTTCTGCATCAGTATGAGGAATATCTGAAAAATTTAGGAATTTTGATGCCAAGTCGGATGAACGAGAAGAACTAGTAGCAGGAACTTCAGTCTTCTTCGTAACAGTAGAAATTGTCACATGAGCATCTTCAACAACTTGTTCTTGAGTAGTCTCCAAATTTTCATTCCCTTGTTGAGCGTCAATCATTTCAACATCAGCACCTTCACCTTGAACAACCTCTTTACCAGTCTGAGTGGGCTCTTCCAATCTTGCGTCTACATCATCATCAAATTGGTCGGTAGTATCATCCATTCCCTTATCTTCATCACTTTCAATCTCATCATCTTCTGATTCCATATTTTCATCATCTTTATCATCAGTGGGAGAAGGAGTATGAACAAACTCCTCCTCTTCTTGATCATCATCAGATTCATCTTCTTGCTATGAATCATCAGATTCTTGTTCTTCACTTTCATTCTCCTGCTCACTGCTTTCATCCTTTGATTCTTGTTCATCATTGCTGTCGTCTTCATCATTACCCTAAGACTCAGATTCACTCTCAGTAGAGTCATCTTCTGTCACATCGGGAACCCCTGGTTTATCACCAGTTCCTTCACTTATGACGGTAGGGGTAATCTTTTCAACACTTGGAGGATTTTCGGTAACTGTACCAGAACCATTAGGATGTGTCTTGTGAAAGTCCCTTAAGCTCTTTTTTCTCACTTCTTTCAGCTGAGCTTTTTCAGTCAAAGCTACTTCAGGTAGCAGCTCAATTCCTTTACCATGAGCAACATCTACCTTTTTCTTTTTCCTTTCCTTTAGACTTTGTTTCTACCAGAGGCTCTCTGATGACGATACCTGTTGCTGGCTTAGTTGAAGACTTCTTGACAGATCTCTTGATTCGTTTGCCTTTTGTGACAGGTTCTTCATCTACAGGAACTAGATCACTCTCCTTCTTAGTTGGAGAGGCTTTCTTGAATTTTCTAGCAATCTTGGGAGGTACAGCACCTGTAGCATAGCCAAGATAAGTCTTGTAAGCCTTGGATTCCTTCATCTCAGGACTGGTTAAACATTCAGGTAGAACAGCTTCATAGATCTGAGATGCTTCTCTTCTTGAAACAAATCTTAAGGTGTTAATCAAGTAGTCATCCTTTGAGGTGTGCATCCCAATCTTGTTTCTCCATGAAAGTGTCTTTTCTTGAATGAGAAAGTGATGAATGATAACTTTTGTGAATCGAGGGTAGTACATCTTTTCTTGCCTTTTGAAGTCTTTATTGTCAATCTGATATGTGAAGTCTTCCCAGAGTAACTCCACATAGTCTACATACTTCTGATGGTACATGCCCCAAAGTATTTGTGCACAGTAAAGACGAAGTTTGTCAAGAGCACTAGTCTTTCCAAATAAACTTCTGTTGATAAGAGCAGCAAAGGTTCTCCAAGGTTGCTGCATCTGATCAACAACAACATCATTAAGTGAACTGATAACCCCAGCATGACCGAGATCTCTTAAGAAAGATATAGTGTCTTCTTCAGAAGGAAGGGCATTAAAGTCTCGATCCTGTACTCTTAGGCAAATCTAAAAGATATATCTGAAGACTTCCAAAGTGAGTTTAAATCTTTTCTTCTTGTTAATCTTGAATCTGTAGAAGGTATCATGCTTGTATACAGAATTCTAGAATTGATGCATGTACACTTCAGGGACATCAACAGTGATGATAAATGCAGGATAGCAGGTAGTGAGTGCAAGAGCATCCAAAACAACTTAAATGTTTCTTCTTTTGGTTTCAATCCACGAGGGATTCTTCAATTGCATTTTCCAATGACAAGTCGATTCTCTTTGGGAACAAGCTCATGATCAAGCTTGGTTTGTTGAGCAGTGATGGAAGTCATGATTCTACTAAGAGTTGTCACATACAGTTCATATACAAGAAACTATATATAACACTGAAAGACACTCTAGATCATGATTCAAGATTATTGATGCAAGACAGGGTTTACAAAAGGGGATATGCAAACAATTACTGGGCAACAAATTAATACATCTACACACAATGTAAAGAACTAATACACATGCATACAAGATACACATACACTCTCATATACCACATTGACTATAGGAAAACTAATGAAATCATGGCAAACACTTAAGATTTCTAAGGAAAAATACACCTGACTTAATCACTCAATGATAAGATAGGGATAAATTATACTTAGTTTATGTTATGAGGTTGAATTACCAAGATTACTAGATTAATTCAATTAGAAAAAATCAAGTATAGTTTGCCTTAAGATAGAGTATAGATCGCATGTGAAAACTACCTAGGTGTAGATCTCCTGTGTTAAGGATGCGTGTATAGATCACCTATGTTAAGATGCATGTATAGATCGCCTGTGTTAAACCTATGTATAGATCGCCTGAGTTAAACCTATGTATAGATCGCCTAAGTTAAACGTATGTACAGATCGTCTGTACAAAATTCAGGTATAGATCGCCTTAGTAATTTTGTATAGATCGCCTATGTCAAGGTTAATGTGTATAGATCGACTGCATTATTTCTCTGTATTGATCGCCTGTGAAAATTTCTTATGTATTGATCGCCTATGCAATTTTTACACAAAAGCTCATCCCCTTCCATGACCTAAATTTGGATGCTTAGCCTGCTGAAACCAGCCATTGTTCTTCTCTAACGTGTTGCAGACGCAACCTTCCGGAGTAATTTGCATATAAGCCCACGGGGCATTCCCGACAGACCGATTGGGGAGTAATGCATATAAAAGGGGCTTTCGAAGAAGACGTCATACCAATTTTCAAAAACCTTAGAGAAACTTTCAAACTTTTTGAAAAAGGGTATTTATAAAGAGGTTCTATGAAATGAAAGGTATTTTTAAACAAATGGAAGATGAGGTTGACCAATGTTTTGTGGAAAAGAAATACTTTGAAATTGAAAAGAAACAACTTTTAATCAACAATGACCGACTCTTGGAAGAAAATATCTCTTGTGATATAATGTGTACATTCTTGTGTTCGTTGAATAAAGTTGATAATTATGGAAAGTGTCAAAGTCTTGAAATTGAGCTTAAGTCATCAAGAATCAAACAAGTCATTTAACGAGCTAGCAAACTGTTTTGCAAAACTTGAGTAATATTGCATTTCTCTTGAACTTTCTTTGCAACATAACAAAAAAATGATTTGTGATGAATCTTGGAAAATACATGATGCATCTTTAATAACAGAGACCAATAACAAATCTTTTAAGATAAATGATCTGAAAGCTCAATTGCAAGAGAAATCAATTGTAGTTAACGAGTTAAAGCAACTTGTAGCTACATTGAATGACATAAGTCATGTGACTTCTGGTGATCTACCAGATCTTGATTCTAGGTTTCAAAAAATGGAGGATAAGAACGTGTCACTAGCTTGTTAGGTTTCCTCCTTAAGTAAGAAAAGATAACACCTTACGTTAGTTTACAAAAACTTTTATGATTTAATCAAATAGACATGGACTAAAACCAAACTTTAAATTGACTCTTTGCAACAAAAACTAAATGATCAGATTTCTGAAAACAACAAGTTAAGAGTACAGTTACAAGCAAAGTTTTCTAAACCTCAACTGAATCAAAATGGTACAAGTGAGAATACTAAGTTTTCTAAGCCATAAATTTTGGGAAATAAACTGTATTATGTAGCTCCGTTACCAAAAACTCAGTTTATCCTTAAAGTTGTTGAGAAAAATGATTTGTCAAAAATAGTCACTTCACACTTGCACACCAACAAGATAATTGAAAAATGGACTAAAGTTCTTGCCCCATGTCTGATTAAGATTAAGTCTGAACTGATCAATGCATACTTTAAGAACAATAAGGCCGTGCATCGCGATTATCTTCAAGTCACTAAAAAGCACGTAGAAACACTACAGGAACTATTAGAACAAGCTAGAGCATTAAAACTGTTAGATGAAAATCTAGTTTTTACTTGTAAGTTTGCTGAGCGTATTCGAGAACTGCTAGTGTATGTCAGTGCCTCATGCCCTTTTACACAAAGTAGGAATGAAAAGTGGGCTCCCGCAACAAGCCATAGAAAGAACAATAAGCCTTACGTAGATGCATCCAAACTAAACCAAACAGTAATTCATAACACACAGAAGCATGCAGTAAAACAAAATACTCAAAAGACTAACAATACCCTATTGCCTTCTACGGGAAGAGTAAGCTATACTGATGTTAGCGGATCAAAGCCTAGAAGCAATTCAAAGAACAATAGAATTCAATGACCATCAAGTAGAAGCAAGAAGAATAAAGTAGAAGCCCAACTTAGGAAGTTTAAGTCTAGTTCAAATAAAAACAATTATGTTTCATATTGTAATGTGAATGTTAAGAATGTTGTTGTGTCAAACAGTTCAGAGAATGTTTGCTTATCATGTAATGAATGTTTGTTTTTAGCAAATCATGATGCTTGTGTTGTTTAATATCTTAAAGATGTGCAAAAACGTAAAAAGGATAAATCTGTAAAACAAAAAGAAAAGATTCAATGGAAACCAACTGGAAGGGTCTTTACCACTATAGGACTTAGATGGAAACCAATAGGAAGAATGTTTAACATGGAAGCATCATTATGTCCCATCATTAAAACTACTCCTGCCACTATAGTGCCTTCAGGAAATAGACTTTACACCATAACTATTCTAGATGTAGCACATATTAGGGATACCATAACACACTTAAAACTTATCCTATACACTTCTCCTCCCTCACACACTCTCTCAAGTTGAAATTCAAAACACACACACTTACACACACACTCTTCTATCCTAACCCTTGATCATGCCAAGTCACCAATCCAACTTGCCTCATCACATCCTCATCTTTATCCTACATGTTGAAATACAATTCAAATTTGAATTGCAAGCTAAAGGCTCCCTTCTATCACATCAACATCATATCTATGACAACTCACATACAACTTATTCTTATCCTTTCTTCTATTTCGCACATGTGCTAATCTAATTTCAAATTCAAATTTCAAATTCTCCCCTCATACCATCCACACTTCCATACTAAGTTTAACATATTCTTGAAATATTCTCTTGTACCCTAACTAACTTCTCAAACTATGGATAGTTTCTAACTTGACCATTTACTTTGGAGGAATACCAAATTTACCCTTGTCTGATAGTTCTTTTCTATCTCTTTGATATTGGACAAACGACCCTTAAATATCTTTTAAACACTTCACAAACACTTTTATCAAATGGCTATTTGATTTGGTTGACCTTGAGTGTAAGAATGATTGTAAGGTCATAGAGTGAAGTACAATTAGGGGTTTAACAAGTGCGGGTATTTAAAACGCTAAAATCCCGAAGAAAACAATTCGGGAATCTGGCGCGGTGGCCACACGCTAACGTGTAGGCAGTGCGTCAGTCTCGAATTGTTTTTACAATTTAGGATTCTTGTCCTATAAATACCCACCCTTGGCCTTTGTATTCCTTACCTCTTACAAACATTCTTTCCTCTCTTTTCTCTTCTCATATCCCTAAGTCTAACATCAAAGTGTTCTAATCTCCGAAGAGAACACATCTCCGCAAAAGAGCCACACAAGTACCTAATCCATACTTGTGTGTTTAGTCGAGGGTCTTCTTTCTTAAACCCTTTCTATTAGAATCGAGTCTCTAGGTTAGGTTAGGGCTTGATTCATATCAAACAACTTTATTCAATTTGGTTGTAAAAGGGAAGTCTTGTGTTTGAGAGATCAAGCCTAGATCATTAGGGATCTAGTTGGGGTTTTGGTTAAGCTTCCAAGGGGAAGTTCTTAGTGGTCCTAGTTGATCTAAGTAATCCTAGAGGTTAAGTCAAATCACAGGTTCTTAGGGGTGGATTATGAGGGCGAAATACCATAGGTAGTAACTCTTCTTTGTGAGCACTGATCTTTGTGCATATCGATGGAGTTAAATTGTAATACGGTTTGTAGTCCACCATAAGGATTATACTAGGTGTCGTGGATTCATAACTGGATGCACAAAAGGACTAAACCCCCTTCTCGAACTAGTATATATGGTGGTGTGTCTCTCTTTATCTACTTATTGTTTTCACTGCAAAGTAGATTAGAACACCCTCGGTTCCTTTGAGACATGAAGTTTTGTAAACTTCAAAGAAGTCAAGAAAACCGTATTCACCCCCTCTATGGTTCTACACTCAACATGAATCCAACCTAAAAGGTAATTATGACATTATTCTAGTAATGAGATGGGATGAATCCCATTAAGTCTTAATTGAAGTTATGAGATTGTTAATATCTTTTGAAGTGTGTTATTAACAAACAAGAGTAGATAACTGTCATGTATTTTGTATGTCCCAAATGAGAACAATTTATTGTTACTCTATATGCTATGTATTTGAAGAATACTCTCTTATTACAAAAGGCAAGTGGGAGCATCCGTAGATCTAGAAGAGATATAATAAATACACAACCTTCTAAATGCACTAGCAAATCTCATACTAAGGATGAACATGTAAAGTTAAACATTAGAATGATATGACTCGCATTCATAAGATCTGCAAGGATACCTCAAGCACTTGAGTGATATGTTTATATCAATGCTGAGAAATATGAGTTAGATGATCATGGTGAACCTGCTAATCATAAAAGATGCATTGTTAGATCTTGAATATGATGAATGACTCAAAAATATGAATGCTAAGATGCCGCTCATAAAAGATAATTAATTTTGGAACTTGATTGATCTTTCACCAATCAGTTAGACTATGAGGTTTAAATGAATTTCTTTAAAGAGAATACTCATATGGACAAAATTGTATACACATTTATTGCACGTAAGATGATAAGATTTTTACTCATACTCGAGTAATTGATTATGATTAAAACTTTTCATTTACGAGCATTAAATGTATAAAAATTTATCATACTTGTTTTCATGAATATGAGATATGACAATTGGAAATCAAAACTCTTTATTGAATGATTACATTTACGAGGACGGTGCGTAATCAAAAGAGGTTATGAATCAAATTAATCTTTACAAAGTATACAAATGCAGGAATCCAAGTATAGATCAAAGCATGTATCTATGAGCTAATCTTAAGTTTGATTTTTAAATAAATCACTTGTTTTAATTTGTATTTTAATTATAACTAATATAGCTCATGCGTACACCTAAGAGCTAGCAGGAGCACTTTGTTTTATTTTTCTTAAATCGTATATGTTGTTAAACATATTAGAAACAATTTTTCATCTAAGCAAGATCTTATCCCTTGGTTTGAAATAAAGTTTCTTATAAGAGATTTAGAAAATATAACATACAACCTTGGAATATATGTTTGAAAGACTAAACATATGCGGTGAATTAAGCCTAATACAATATAAAATATCATTGAGTGAAACTCGAATGATCTATCTTACTTGATGAGATTGAACACATGAATGGAAACTGTAAGTCTAACTAAAGGATTCATTATGTACATCATATTATGTATGAGACTAGTTGTATCATTTGCATGAGTGCAAGATGATTTGACAATGTTGGTATTTAAGTGAAAGTCATTAGATAACTGTTAAATATTAGAAAAAGACTCGGTCACCCATTGTATTTTACTGTTTAATATAGCTCGTAGTTGTATAGTTAATAGTACGTTTTTTGGTTTTAAGTCGGGTACGAATACCCGGTATATTGTAAGTACTATATAAGCCTCTTCCAACTTTGGAAGAGGTAAGCTAGTCATTTACTCTTTTCATAGAAAAACACATTTTCTCTCTCTAGAAAACTCTCTCTAGTGTTTCTCTCTCTAGAAACTAGCCAAATCCAAGAATCGACCCCGTGTTATGATATAGGATATACCACAATAACTATGAAAAGGAAATATTCTAATGAAAACTGTTTGGATTAGGAAATTCATTCCTAGGCTTATAGTCATCCCTAGTAATGAAGAAACTATGGATATACATTGTAAAAATTATAGAGAAAATGCTATATTGAAATGGAATGACCAACCACCTCTTCCATGGGATGGAAGAGGTATTTATATATGTTTACAAACTGGCCTAAGGCCTTGGTATGGGCTTACACGTGTGGGTTTATTACCCGGCCCATTACCATATGTCATACGTTATACATTAAACTATGAGCTACGATAAACTGTAAAATACACAGGGTGACCGAGTCTTTTTCTTAAATCTAACAATCTCCCCCTAAGGGAGGTCACCCTAGAAAATACTAATCTTAAGCTCAGCAATCTTTTGATTGATCTTGTGTTCCAGCTCGTAGTCTTTGATTCTTCATTTGATATCTTGCACTTTGATGAAGTGATCTTTGATCTTTGATCTTTAATCATGAGCTTGTTCCTTAACTCAACTTGTATGTGATCTTGAGCTTCTTTGAGATCACCAGCCAAATATAATCTCTATTCATCATCTTGTGGTCTTTTGCCATCTTGTGCTTATGACTTCTAGACCGACATGCTCATACCATTCTTGATCTTAAAAGCTTAAATATTCTTTGTTCTTGAAGTTCTTTAACTTTAACACTTGGTCACTTCAAGAAGGACGTGTAGCATCAGAGTAGCGGAAGCCTTGAAATATTTACTTGAGCTTCATGATGTATTAAGATGTGTCGGTAGAGTATGATCATGTGGTTATGAATCTGACTTGTCTCTGGCGACCAGCTGCTACCGTCAGGAATACCTGCAGGTTTACGTTAGTAATAAACGAAAGAGTCTTTGTTCACTTTCATTGAATACGGTTGTAATAACTACGGTTCCCCGTTAATCAGTATAAATATTGCCTGTGATCAGGTAGAATTCCGAAGAATCTCCTTGATAGGGTTTCGCAGTTGCACTAGCCGTTCTCGATACCAGAGTGTCTCAAAGTAGACAACACAGTATCAGTGAATCCGTGAGTTACTATCCCACTGATTGAAGAGAAAATTGATTTGAAAACCAATCGGCGTGTCACTTATAAAAGTGTTTTTGCAACACATCGAGAGTTTTAAGCGTTTATTAAAATTCATCCACCGTCAATTCATGATCTGGATCGAATCGATATCCAGTGTCACAAGTTTGATCCATTTAGGATCTCATAAGTCACCTACCTAGAGCTTGTTTGATGTTGGCTCTAGCAGGATTTCCATCTTCACTTTGAATACTTAAGTATCACTCAGATGTTCTGGCAATACCACAAGGATAATGCGTAGAACTCTTAGGATATTTCTTGTTTTCATAGTGTGTGAAGGACAAGTATATTGGAATAGTGTCCTAATGAGATTTATGGATGATCTCTTGGCTCTAGACTTAATTGTGCGTTTTGATTTTAGTGATCGAAGGCTGGAGCTGACTGCCACCTTTTCAATATTAACTAACTCGGAGTGAGAAAGTTAATAGAAATGTGCAAATCTCCGTGAGAAATGAAACAAGAGTCTGTTGAGAGACCTTGAGTGGCTAGGGAGGGTTGTGCATTGTGTCACTAGGTCCATGACCACTATCTTTAATACCAGACAACAACTTAGTGTTTCTGATAGTTTATGCATTGACCTGGTTTCTGCCTAAGTATATGGAGGGCTTCCTTCTTTTGACCCTTTATTCTTACAATTCGTTTTCATTCTTCAACTCCTTCAGTGCTTACCGAGACTTCATGACTAGTACCTTGTTGGGTTTATTCCAGTACTAGCTCCATCTCAGTCAGCACTATTCCCTTATTCTCACTTTTACTCCTTTTTATATCATACCTAAGGACTTCTATACTAACTAGTGGATTGTCCCTGGGTAGATCCCTCCGGTTCTGGTTGGATTATGAGAACGAATACCTAACCTTACCAACCTTATAACTCTGATAAACTTAAATGAATAGTCGGTCTTTTGGTACTGTTTACCTTGCCATAAAACCATTTGAAAAACTTAACCAAGGTACTTGTGATATAAATATCAAAGCTTTTTGTACCTCAATTATTTTGGCTTTTCAGAAACGTACCCCCTCAACATGTGCATCGATATTCGGAAGTGTTTAGCCCATGAGGGATGGAGTACACACATGAGTCCATAAAATCACATTTTTATCAGTTTTTATATTGTTAATCACATTTTCTCCCCTTATCAAAAATTTTAAACCCTTTGATATTTTGGATATCAATTGATTCAAATATGTTAGAAAAACTGGGAGAAAAATGTGTCGATTATTCACAAGCCAATTAGGGAACATATTAATGCTCCCCCTCAATCTAGGAGGGTATGTGTGAGTGTCAAGTATAATAATTTTGTAAGATTTTGAGTTTAACGAAAAAATCATGAAAAATTTATACATTGACACTTAACACCTAAAGATACACTACATAATAATAATGTACAAGATATATTATACAAAATAAGACAATATTGACATGAGTATCAGAATGATGAAATAATTATGTTCTATGGATGAGTTTGTAGTCAACATCTCTTAACCTTCCACTAACAAAGCTTTCAAGACTCCTGAAAATTCGTCTTATCTTGAGCCGTCTCTGAATAATATTGATTAACTCTTGACTCCTCCTTTTATCATCCTCAGACCAAATTCTATGCTCCATGCCATGGTTGAACTTGAACAAGACGTAGTCTTTGACCATGACATCCAGCTTTTCTAGAATTCTTGTCAATGTGCAATCGCTGAACTTGTACACCTCAGTCTCCCTCATCATCTTCTTCTGATTATTCCTATCTCTGTAGATTACGTCCTTTGGCTTGTGGACAATGGTGTAATCTTCCTTAAATAGAAAATCAGTTTCATCCCAGCTCGGCTGTGTAAGGTTGAGCTTGGTTTGATAGCTCTCAATACCGAGTTGCAAGTCTTCCACACGTTGTCTGATGACTATGTTCCTAATCCACAAGTTGACTGCGTTGAATAGATGAACTTTGTCAGCTCCAGTTAAGTGGTTGAGCTTGCCTTGAAGATGAAGCAGGTACAGGTCTTTAAAATCTTTCGGATGCAAATTTTTAAAGTCAGCTTCTGAGATCTTTTATTCTTTGTAGTCAGCTCTGCGTAAAATAATCTCTTTTAAGTATGTGTAACCGTATCTGGAGAATGTCTTGAGACTGACAACACTAAGAATCCTCATGTGGGATCTGACTGCATTGCGATTAGAAGGGGCACTGTGTCTTGTAATGTAGAATTCCTTGTGCTTGAACCACCAGTGTGAAATACCATAGGCTGCACTAATATCATAGTCATGTTCACTTTCAATCCATGGTGACGGTACTAATTCTTCGAGCCCGAAGTCTGGATAGTTAGCCGCTTTCAGCTTGGATATTGACAGAGCGTTCCTTCTTTCTTTGTCACCTGATACAAGATACTCCAGGTCTCTATTGAAGAAGTATTGTGTTTGAATTTTTACCTGGCCTGGTGGACCTCCTAGAGGTAATGGTTTATTAACGTCAGGCACGACCCGATTACCCTCAAGATTGACCAAATCAATCTGATCTGTTAGTAGCAAGTGACACTCTTCCATTTGAAATTGAAGGGAGACGATGTTCTTGTGAAATGGTCTGACTAACTTGCAAGTTGGACCTTCCAAATTAGCTTTGACGAGCTTCGACTTCCCAATCTGCTTGCAATACCATTTGATGAAGGAACCCATATCTCTAGTTTTTCGAAGTAACTTGTTTTCCTCTGGATCTTTATAGGTTTTGGCGAGTGCATCAGCCTAGTTGTTCTCAGTCTTAGGCAACTCATTTGGAGGAATGACCCATTCTGGTTCAGGTGTTTCTGGCGTTTCTTCTTTAGGAACTGGCTTCAACCAGTCTGGTCTGCTCTTGATCTTTGGAAGATGGGCAGAATTGGTGTCCTCTAAGTCTGAGATATGCACATCATCTGGTATTGGAACATCATCAACGGGCTATTTACATTGAGGGGCAGTCTTTTGCTTGGAGGAGCTAGAGGGAGCTTCTCTTGTGTCAGAAGACGTCTAAGCTGAGGTTTTTTAAAGCTGAAGCATCAAAATCATGCCTTTTCTTCTTGTTTTGGTCCGAGTCTTTTGGAGGAGGTAGAGGAGGATCTTAGTCATCACGGCGTCTCTTACAAGACTTGGTCGTTGCTTTAATGAACTCTTCCATGTTTTAACGATCCATAGAAACCTCAATAGCGTCGTAGAGAGCTGCATGTTGAGGATGTGATCTGTAGGAGCCACTTTCAAACATCCGATCATGAATAATTTCTTTCATCTCAAATTTTGACAGCTCTTTGAACCGTTCACGAATTGGAGCTTGGAGAGCGTTGTGTACAACTTCTTTAACAGTCTCATTGACGCAATTGTCAATCTTCAAGTACAAATCGTGATTCTCCAGCGTGAAAACCCTGGATAAAAGAGCTTGAGTAGTCTGGTCTTGGAGCTTGTGTTTCTTCTTAAAGTTAGCACGTATCTGTTCCAGTGCAGAGACACGAGTAGCTAGCGTAGGATCTATAGTGCTTTGTTGTAGTGGAGGTGGTGGTAGTGGAAGTGTTGTTGTTGTTGTTGCAGTTGTAGCTGTAAAGACTGGTTCTTGAGCGGGAGGAGATACTGGTTTAGGAGGTGTGAGATCGATGATGGGAGTGGATAGTGGAGGAGCTGATAAAGAATCTTGATGAATGGGAACGGTTACCATAGATTCAACTTCAGTTTCCACATTAGCTTTACCTGGTTCTTCTTCAGTTGGTTTGTCATTCAGGAATTGATCACCAAAGGTAAATGCATCATCAAGATTCTTCATTGATGAGAGAGTCCCGAATGAGCTAAGTGGATTCTCTATGTGGACATGCTCCTCAGTTGTATGCTTCAAGCTTTCATGTACTTGAGGGTAAAATGTAGCAACGAAGTCTTCGTGCATGGGTTCAGGGTTTGGTCCAGCCTGAACCATATTACTTTGTCCAGGGTTTGATCTAGCCTGGTCTTCTTCTATAAGTACACGCTCTAGTAGAGGTCGAGACTCGGGCGTTTTACCAGGGTCTGATCTAGCCTGGCCTTCATCAAGTTCAACAGTTCTTTCCTCTAGAGCCACCGTGTTAGAAGCATCCTCACCTTGTTCTTCACCAACATTCAGGATTTCAGTATCACCCTCACTGTTAGATTTTTCCGTATTAGTACCAATTTTAGCATTTGCAGGAGACGGAGTATCACGGACCACATTTGCCGATGTAGCATCCTGAGGTTGTATGGAGGGACCAGTAGATGCATCTTGAGTTATTAGATTCCGCCTCTGAAATTTGTATTGATTCGTGGTACTTTGTGTTGGGAATTAAGAGCTTCTACAAGGATATACTGCTGATAGACTTAGTACTGCTATTTGAAGATTTGTGTTGCTACTGAAGATTAAAGAATATAAACTAAGTCATTAGTACTGCTAGTTGTAATAGTTAGTACTGTTAGTTATAGTTAGTACTGCCAGTACAAAATGATAGATCGTTAGTACTGCTAGTTAGTTTATTAGTACTGTTAGTATAAGAAGTTAGTACTGCTTATGTGATATGCATGAGATATATTAGGAATAGATATGCATGATCACTTAACGCGGTTTGTAAGCCTATTAGGGTTTTCCTTGGTGTATAAAAGGAACCCTACGGCATAGTTAGAGATACGAACTCAACATAGAAAAGTCATAGCTATTTAGGTAAAACATAAGTTGTTTTGTGAATCATTCAATATATTGTGAGTTGAGAGAAAGATCTTGTGTTGCTATTGTTACATTGTTTGATTGTTCTTCTAGTGTATAAAGATTAGATTCTGCATAATCTTTATATATTCTATAAGGTTTCTATCATAGTTGTTTTAGATCTATCTAAGATAACTAAAGCCTTAACAAGCTAATCTAAGATCTGTTCAAACGGGATCAACACTTTGCTTCTTCGGCAATCAAGACAGCTCAAGAAGGACTGTGAATGTGGAAGACATTTCTTCTAAAGCAATGGTGGCTATTGATGAAGCCAATGTTGTGGCAAGTGTTTACCCCTTCTAAAATAGGGTGACTATAAGATGTGGAGACTCATAATAAAGCAATACTTTCAAATTCAAGACTATGCTCTACGGGGTATCATATAAAATGGTAATTCCTTCAATCCTGTAGCACGAACAACAACAAATGCAGATGGTACCTCTACTTCAAACAATACCAGGTCATGTTATTACTGAAGAGATGGTCCAAAAGACAGAAATGATGAAAAGCAAGAAGTATGTTGCTAATGCACTTCCAAATGAACATCAATTGACTTTTAATCAATACAAGGATGCCAAGACTTTGTTTGAGGCCCTACAAATAGTTTTGGTGGCTATGATGTACTCACTCGGAAGACAACAAATGACACTTCTAAGCGATGTATGAGAACTTCAATGCCATAAGCATAGAGTCGCCTGACTCTATCTTTAATAGGCTTCAGAAATTGTTAGCCAGTGTAGCCATCTCTGGTGAAAACATCTTCTCAAGAGATCTTATTTAAAGTTCTTAAGAATTCTGCCTTCTAAACTAGAACACTCATGTTGTTGGTCTGGAGGAACAAACCGATTTGACTAATGAGCTTGTGTGATCTCTACAACAATTTTAAGATTGTTAAACAAGAAGTCAAAAGAACTGTTACATCAAGCTCAAATGCAGGCTCTTAGAATGTGGCCTTTGTTTCAACTCCTAGCAGTCTCAATGAAGTTAATACTTCTAATGTTCAACTTGGTACTGCTAACTCTGTAGTTAGTACTGATAGTACTCTTGATAGTACTGCTAACTTAAGTGATGCCACTGTCTATGCTTTCCTGGCCAATCAACCAATGGAGTATCAAGTCTTGTTCATGAAGGACCTTAGAAACAACTCATGAAGATGATCTTGAAGAAATGGATTTGAAGTGGCAATTGGCACTACTGAGTATGAGAGCAAGGAGGTATTACCAGAGAACTGGGAAGAAGATCACTATCAACGGAAGTGATACTGCAGGATATGACAAATCCAAGGTAGAATGTTTCAACTGTCATAAGATGGGACATTTTGCACGGGAATGCAGAGGTCCTAGGAACCAAGAAAGAATGGCTAGAAATCAAGACAGCTCAAGAAGGACTGTGAATGTGGAAGACATTTCTTCTAAAGCAATGGTGGCTATTGATAGATGAGGAAGTCCCTACCAACTTGGCTCTTATGGCTTCTCAGTATTCTAGAAAGGTACTGTGATACTTGTTCTAAACACTTGTATTAAATCTGTTGATAACTCTTAAATACTAGGCTTGATAATTTTTTAAGGTTAGAATTTAATAATCTGTGTTTATATAGCCTACACTATAAAAGAGGTCTAGCTTCTGAAGAAAGACAACTTCTTTTCTACAAAAAGATGAGGGTTTTATGCCTTTGGACCAAATTGTTGTTTTAAAATGAGTCCTCATTTAAAGCTCAAAAATTCAATTGATTTAATATTCATATAGAAAACTTAAGAAAGAAAAAAAGAGCAACCAGATTAAAATTGACAATTTTGAAAATGCTTTTTAAGAGCCTAGATAAATTAATAAGGAGTCAAAATTTTGATAACAATAGAAAAGGTGTGGTTTTATAATGTTGTTCACCTCCACCTACTGCCACGCGCCTCGTTGCACCCTCCAAACTATGTGATTTGTCAAATTCGTCTGGTCTTAAGGAGTTTCAACAGCCTGAATTTGAAGGCTATGGATTTAAGGCAAATAAAAGTGTCTATGAAAATTCCTCAAATGAGATTAAGAAAACTACGGATGCCCCAATAATTGAAGATTGGGTGTCTGATTGTGATGAGGATGAGTCTGAAGTAAGGATATTAAAATCTGATAATGTTTAACAAAAACCTAAGCAAGCTAATCAACCTAGGAAAGTTAGTAAAAATCCTAGGTATAACAGAACAAACTGGAATGAAAAGAAAACTCAGAAATTAGGAGTTGGATTTCAGTTTACAAAGAAAGCTTGTTTTGTGTGTGGGATTCTTAACCATCTAATTAAAGACTGTGATTTTCAATATAAAAAGATGGTACAAAAACCTGTGTTGAACAATGTGAAAAAGGGAACTGGTCAAAGGGAAGTCAGACCAGTTTGGAATAATGCTATGAGGGTTAATCATTAAAATTTCTCTAATTCTAGAAGGAATTTTGTTCCAACAGCAGTTTTAACCAAGTCTGGTATAGTACCAGTTAATGTTGCCAGGCCTATTAATACTGCTGCACCTAAATCCTTTGTGAATGCTGCAAAAACTAGACCAAATGCTTTTCAGAAGTCACATTCACCATCTAGGAGACCTTTTTACCAACAAACAACACTTAAAATAGAAATTTGAATGCCAAAAGTTAACACTTAAAATAGAAATTTGAATGACAAAGTTAATACTGCTAAGATAAATTCTGTTAATACTGCCAAGGGAAACAGAGTGACAAGTGCTGTTAGGGAACAAGGGATTAATGCTGTTAAGTCCACAGCATGTTGGGCATGAGACCTAAAATTAATGTTCTAGATCATGTCTCCAAAAACCGTGGATCATACATTAGTAAGCAATTTGACTATGTTGATCCAACAGGCAAACACAAGTCAGTAATGACTTGGATCCCCAAGAGAAACTAATTCTCTTGTGAGCAGTATGCAAAATGTTTTGGATTGTGTTTCTTTGTGCTTAACATTTTACAGGTTTAGAGCTTAAAGGTTATTTGATTAATAATAGATATGCTAATTTGGTGAAAATGTTGTATGGTTGGAGTTGAGGGGAGGATATTGATGATAGCATGAATGTCCTGTCAGTGTTGGTTGTACACAACACAACAAATGGTCATCAATTCACCATGTCTAACATACAAGAAAGAATTGGCTATTCCAGGGCAAACGACAACTGGTAAAGATTCTCAAATCCGTTGATGGCTGATAGTTTGCCAAAAACTATACCTCCAACTAAGTTTGTGGAATGACTTTAAATTTGGGAAGAAATGGGTCAAAAGTAGTATTTTGGTTTGGTTAATAGTTTTTGACTTCTATTCATGGGTTATGCATAAATATGGATCCTCATGAATTCTCACATGTCTATCTAGTTGTTTCTAGTGTGTTTGTGATGAATAGAGGCATGTTGTTGCATAATTATTAGAGAAAAAGTTAATACTGGCAGGCAAATTCTTAATACTGATGGGCAAGATATTAGTACTGCTAGACAAAAGTTAATACTGCTAGGCTAGTATTAGTACTGTTGGATTACCATTTACACTGTTTGGTCAATAACAGATTTTCAACTCTTTGAATATTACCGTTGAGGTTTTTACGCAACTGACTGAGTATATAAGGTTCTAAATTTGGATAATTGTATTCTTTACCTTATTTACACGATTTCTTTTAAACTAAAGTTACAATTTATTCGCTTATCCGCTATCAAAACCTTATACACTCTCTGTAAAATCTCAATTGATTTTACCAAACACTAATTCATTCTAAATCGATCTTAACCCAGCACTCACATCAGTATTTTGCTCATAACTTATATCCATGGCTAATATGGACTTCTGCGACAAGCATAATATGGTGGTTTTTCTTCAAAAGCCAACTGGAAGTGAGGAATTCCATCAGATAGTAGACTTTCTTGCTGGTAGTCATATCAGGTATGCTTTAACTGCAAACCCTATTATCTATGTTTCTCTTAATGAACAGTTTTGGCAGACTGCTACTATCGAAACAATCAATGATGGAGAACAACAGATAACTGTCATAGTTGATGGGCAAACAATTGCTATTATTGAAGCATCTGTTAGGAGACATCTCCAATTAGCAAATGCAGATGGTATTAGTTCTTTGCTAATATAAAATTCTTTGATCAGACTCATCTAATGGGGTTGTTTCAAATGTGACAAATCTTTACTTTCAAAAAAGGTAAATTTTCTCCCCAATGAAGATTCTTGTTCACTTAACATATTACATTTGTTTAAGTCTAAGATAAACCTTATGGAACAATTTCTAGTAATATTGCAACTGCAGTTCATTGTTTAGCTAACAAATCAGGACTTTAAGTGTTATAAAACTAATTTTTTTGATGGTATGGAGAAATAATGTAGATAGTAAAACAATTATTTTTGGATGTATCACGATTTATACAAATTATTTTGAATAAAGAGAAAAGGCTTCTTAATCAACATAACAGAACATATGTTGCTCATTCTTTAACACAAAAACTTTTTAGCAACATGAAAAGAGGTTTTTTAGGCGTACACGTTCCTCTATTTGATACTATGCTGATTCATGACCAACCTGGTCAGGGTGAAGGACCAAAACAGCACTGTTGTGTCCAAAACATTACACCCACTGCTTCTTCACTCTACCTCACAACCACAACACTCTCAACCAATGTCATCACAAGAACAACCTTCTCAAGTACCTATAACTGAACCTATCACTGATTCCTTCACCACATCACATCCAACTCAGACACCATCTCCCATGCCCCATGATTTACCTCTCTCAGGAGGTCACACACCTGGAAGTGATGAGGGCAACAAGAAACTTAATGAATTAACGGAATTATGTACCAAATTATCTGACAAAGGACATCTTGAAGGAAGATCTCAAACAGACTAAGAATGATTTTATGGTAAGGATCTTACAAGTTGGTGATAGAAGGTCAAAACATTGGCAAGCCAAGCTAAAATCTACACGAAAGGAGAAAGGAAAGGATGGTAATTTTATGATGAGAGGAAGATTAGTTTCTGAGGATACTTCAATCAAGGGAGGTGACAGAGTCAGAAATAGAAGGATTCACATTGCAGTAGTTTACTTACAAATGTTACACAAGTAAATAACAATGCCAAGAGATTCTGAGCTCAATTAAGTGTTCGCAGTGCAGCTAAGATCTTGCCGATGCATCCAGAGAAAAAGTAAAGATTACCTAGAAGAAGAAGTTACTGAACAGTTCAAGAGAATAGTACTGCTAGAGGTCTTTTTAGTACTGCTAAGGAAGTTCAAGGTAAAGAACAGATTAGTACTGATGAAAAGGTAACTCAGAAGCTAAATGATAAAGAAATGGCAAGAGAAGAACAGGAAAGGGTTAATTTTTAAAAATCTCTAGAGTTACAAAAACAGCTGGATGAAAGAGAAGAAACTTATAATATTGACTGGAATACTATTGCTGAACAAGTTCAAGAAAGACAGGTAGATACTATAAAAAGATATCAAACTCTCAAAAAGAAAACATTATCAGTAGCTCAAGCAAGGAAGAATATGATGATTTATTTGAAGAATATGGCTGGATACAAGATGGGTTACTTCAAAGGAATGAGCTATGATGAGATCAAACCCATATTTGAAGAAGAGTATAATAAGATACAAACTTTGTTTAAGAAGGATACAGAAGTTGAAAAGACAAAGACAAAGAGAATTGCAGAAGAGACACTACTTCAAGAAAGTTTCAAGAAGTTAAGGTCACATCTGAATGCTTCAAGGTCGGAAACCTATTCCAAGAACAACCTACTAAAGTACTAAAGAATATCTGAGAAGACTTAGAAGGATGATGGAGATGTTCTAGTAGCAAGAAATTAAGGCAGACGCTTTACAAGTTATGTATCTATCATCTCGATTAGGGAAATTCATACGAAGGATCAAGATTATTAGGTAAGATTATCAGGGTTGAAACCATACAAAAAGGCATTACAGGCTATTTGAAGATATGCTCAAGGGATTTGACAGAGAAGACCTTGTTACATTATGAAGTTTAGTTAAAGAAATATTTAGATCAGCAGAACCTACTGAAGATAAGGAAAGAGCTTTATGGGTTGAACTGAAAAGGTTGTTTAAACCAGATAAAGATGATGTGTTGTGGAAGCTACAAAGATATATGTATGATCCTTTGACATGGAGACTGTATGGTACATGTGGAGTACATCATGTATCTTCAACAAGAGGACATGATATCTATATGTTGATAGAAAAGGATTATCCATTGTCAACTGCAGTTATGAATTTGATGCTAAGTAGAAGGCTGCAAGTAGAAGAAGATAGTGAGATGGCGAAAGATCTAATTATGAAGATCTTCATAGAAGCCAACAAACTAAGAAAGATGAAAGGGTTTGAAGAATCCTCTCAGAGCAAAAGTTTTAATCAAGAAACTTATGGGATTTGGAGATAACTCACAAGTTTTAGTAGGGATTGTTGGGATTAAGGGCTTCTACAATTTATAAACTGTTTAAATTACTTATTCCTTCTATTTCATATTTATACCCCCCCCCCCCCCCCATAAAAAAAACCCCCCCCCCCCCCCCATAAAATAGACACCCCCCCCCCCCCCCCCCCCCCCTACCCCCCACCCCCCCCCCCCCCCCCCCCCCCACTTTTTATATTTTTTTTTTCTGCTGCTACTGAAGATTAAAGAAAATAAACTAAGTCATTAGTACTGCTAGTTGTAATAGTTAGTACTGCCAGTACAAAATGTTAGTTTATTAGTACTATTAGTTAGTTTATTAGTGCTATTAGTATAAGAAATTAGTACTGCTTATGTGATATGCATAAGATATATTAGGAATAGATATGCATGATCACTTAACGCGTTTTGTAAGCCCATTAGGGTTTTCCTTAGTGTATAAAAGGAACCCTACGGCATAGTTAGATATACATTAATCATATAGAAAAGTCATAGCTATTAGGCAAAACATATAGTTGTTTTGTTAATCATTCAATATATTGTGAGTTAAGAGAAAGATCTTGTGTTACTATTACATTGCTTTATTGTTCTTCTGGTGTATAAAGATTAGATTCCGCATAATCTTTGTATATTAATCTAGGTTTCTATCATAGTTGTTTTAGATCTATCTAAGATAACTAAAGCTTTAACAAGCTAATTAAACATCTGTTAAGAAAGGATCAACAAAGCTCACGCAATAATGAAATTCGAAGTATGGAACAGTTAAGAACGATAACACCGCACAATTATGAATGGGATGAATCTTAAAAAGTTTAACTAATTGGTTAAGAAATTAAAATATCGAGAAGTAGATGAAAGATGAAAAAGAATAATCCTCACGAACACTTGGAGAAACGATTCCGGAAGTTGATTATGATGGGACATCCAATGACTTTATGACCCCGACCAATGCGAGGATGGTAGAAATAATGAAATACGAGAAAGGATCATTCATAACTTACATGAAGAATGGTTCAAAGGGACGTCTGATGACGAAGACGACATTGAAGGAATAATTTATTATCTTGAACCAACATCATAAGATGGGTTCATGGATTTAGATGAGATGGAATTTAATTGTTGATGATGTAGGCTGTTAGGAATGCCGTATATAGAACCACTTCCAATCATAATTGAACAAGTAAAAATTACCCGATATAGTTTAGGACCAGGAGAGGTTTACATGAAGGACAAAGTTTCATTTGTGTTACCAAAGACTTGGATAATTCTTTACCTCTTGGAAGGAAGAACGGATCTAAGTTTAAGGAAATTATCCGAATGGAAGTAGCAAACAACAAAACGTAGGTAAGACATGAGTCTAACTTAAAGACTCATTAATAAACAAAAGTGCTTGTCAGGAGACAACTCATCTTTTATTTAATGAAATTTCTTTTTGTATTAGTTGGTTTGCATGTTTCTTACTTTATTTTGCATAATATAGAAGCTAGGAGGCAATTCTCAAGACCGGCTCGACTCATATTCATTAGGTAACCTTGCTGAATTTGCAGCAGTTACGGCGTAACCACTACAGTTACGATGTAACCAATTTCAAGGTTACGCCGTAACACCTTAAAAACTTAAAAAAATTTACCATTTGATTACAACGTAACCACTATGGTTACGCCGTAACCTCCTTCTGAAATCTTAAAATTATAAGTTTTAAACATGTCTAAACCTTGTATATGTAAATAGACTTGTATGTTCTCTGGAAGCCCTCACGAGACTAAACTCGTCTACTTGGGCCACCAAGTGGTTTAAAAGGCTTGTTGCATATGCTAAATGCAACCATGATTCCTACGAAGGTGAGTTAGGTTTGTATTTCATGTACACTTCATAATTCTTGTAGAACGGTTTTATACTTTGGTTTGTTTCTTTGATCACAGGAGATAAAGATCTTGCGAGAAGACAAAGATAATCTAATAGATTTTAGCCTAATTTCAAAATTTAAAGCAATGCTCAGGGAGTTTCTTGTCTTAATTCTACTCATTTCTTATTTATTTCATTTCTGTATTGTACAATAGGGACATTGTACAAATCAGGTGGGGGGATGGGAGTAGAATTAATACTTGACGTATGTTTTGC